>JAODAL010012119.1:0-96749 GCA_025379985.1 Phyllomedusa bahiana | reverse complement strand
AATGTGTTTGTCTAGAATAAGTACTTAAAAACTTGCATGTACAAAATAGCTGTTAAAAAAAATTCTCTGAATTGTAAAGGGGAGGTTACAGGTAACTTGACAGATGTAGGTTTTCAGAGGACATGGATTATGAGCATGGACAGTGACAAGAAGTACAGGACCATTTCCTCCAGCACGTTGAGTAAAATGAGGAAAAAGAAAAATGCCAAGTTAAGGGCACCTGGTTTAACAGGAGCGTTAACCACAGTATTTCAAGTGAAGCTTCAATTGGTCCACACTCATTACGGTGGGGAAGCGTACCCAGGTATTGACTGTGGTATAGAGGAAGGCTGGAGTTCTCACACTTTCCGCTTCCGCACTCTGCTTCAGCCCGGGACAGTTTTCGTTGCTGCGTTCATCAGGGCATTTTAACTGCGTGTTATTGATGGACGGACGCCAGCAGGGCTTCACCGCACCACTGTAACTCCCCAAAAAACCCCCCCCCTCTCCCCCCCCCCCCCACCCACCCCCCCACACCCCCCCACCGGCCCTGGGTCATGCTGTGTGCCCAGGACAGGTATAGTCAATGTTCAGAGAAAATATAATTGGTGGTTGAAAGACTCCTGTTTCCGGCAACTTTTTAATTGTGGGGGGTCATGCAGGTTTGGGGTCTATGCTTTGTGCCCAGGACAGTATAGTCAATGTTCCAGTGAAAACTAAATGGTGGTTGAAAGACTACCTTTCTTCGGCACTTTTTAAATGTGGGGGTCATGGAGGTTTTGGGGCTCTTGCTGTGCCAGGGACAGGTATAGTCAATGTCATGTGAAACTAAAAATGGTTGGTTGGTAAGACTCCTTTTTCCGGGACTTTTTAATTGTGGGGGTCATGCAGGTTTGGGGTCTCAGTGCTGTGGCCAGGACAGGTATAGTCAATGTCCTTTGAAACTAAAATGGTGGTTGAAAGACTCCTTTTTCCGGAACTTTTTATATGTGAGGGGTCTTGCAGGTTTGGGGGCTCATGCTGTGGCCCAGGACAGGTGTATACTCAATGTCCAGTGGAAATAAAATGGTGTTGAAAGACTCCTTTTCCGGCACTTTTTAAAGTGGGGGTCATGCAGGGTTTGGGGCTCTTGTGTGGCCCAGGACAGGTATAGTTAATGTCAGTGAAACTAAAATGGTGGTTGAAAGACTTCCTTTTTTTCCGGCACTTTTTAAATGGTGGGGGTCATGCAGTTTGGGGCTCATGGCTGTGGCCAGGACAGGTTAGTCAATGTCCAAGTGAAACTTAAAATGTGGTTGAAAGACTCCTTTTTCGGCACTTTTTAAATGTGGGGGTCATAATGGCTGGGTTTTGGGGCCACATGCTGTGGCCAGGACTGGTATAGTCAATGTCCAGTGAATCAAAATGGTGGTTGAAGACTCTTTTTCCGGCACTTTTTTTAAATGTGGGGGTCATGCAGGTTTGGGCTCATGCTGCGTTCCAGGACAGGGATATTCATGTCCAGTTCAAAGTTTAACATGATGGTTCATATCATACTGCCTTCTGGCACTTTTTATTTTGTGGGTGTGATGCAGTTTAAAGGGTCAGGCTGTGTTACAAGACAGGGATAGTAAATGGTCTTGTGACATTTTTTTGTGAGCTTTTATAACCTAGTGTGTTGCCTAAGATGTAGCATGTATCCATTTGATGTTGTGGATGTTATTTCAGCTTCTCCAGCTTGTTTGGGTGTAATAATGAGGTGTTTGTTGTTGCTCTCCATAGACTTTAATGGTCATCGCGGCGCTTAATCGATGCTCACTATCGAAAATACCTTATCGATAGCGGCCGACTATCGACTATCGATCGATCTCGATAGCCAACGCAATCGCTCAACACTAGAATCAATTCTAAGGAAGTGGAATTCGTTTAGAATTCCAGGAAAATGTTATTCTGAACGAAGCCGAAGTTCTTGGCGATTCGTGGTAACGAATCTAAAATGGCCGCGAGCACATGGCATGACATGGGGCAAAGAACTATGGGAGGAAGAAAGGAACGCCCTCAATTGCATGTGCAGACAGGCAGCCAATCAGCAGCCAGCTTCCATGATGTCACAGACCTATAAATAGGGCAGCCATTCAATTCTGCTACTTGTAACTGTGTCTTACATGCACAAGCAACTCTGTAGCATCACTAGATTGCACTCTGTGCAAAATACTTCTGATTTTGGAATTACTGGGGATGACTGAAATACCTTTCAATACAAAGGTCTCTTTGTGTGTCATATTCACAACCTGTTCCTGAAACCAGGTTTTTATTTTGGGATATAATGCTATCTGTGCAAAGAGTTACTTTTTTAATTATTGTGGGGAACCTCTGTGTCAAATCCAGTGTGTGTAGGTTTCTCCCTACACCACATCTGAAAATCCATCCACGTTCAGTCGGTAGGGATATTGCCTAAAAATCTGTGGAAATAGAGTGTAATTTTTTCACTTATTGTGTTGAACTCTGTGTCAAATTCAGTAAATGGAAAATCCCCGGCACTCCTTTAGTAGTAGTAGAAAATTAAAATTTATTGAATCACAAAGTGGGACACCAGCTCTCCAGTTAGATATAGTTAGACAAGGTGATAGAGTAGATAAGCCCACAAATCAATCCGACGTTTTGTCCATGATCTGGGACCTAAAAGGGTAATGTCTCATAATATATATACCATAATCCGAAGAAGAAACTGTGTCAAGGAGGGAAGGAAAAAGAAGAAATGAAAAAGAAGAAAGAGAAAGAAACAAGCATAAAAAGGATCATAACAAAAAGAGGAAAAGAAAAAAGGGGAGCATGTGTATATAGAGTAGGTGTGTTTAATGTTGGTGGAAAAAATGAAATAAATAAAGAGGGTGTCAGAACAATGGAGAACAGGCATGAAACATGAAGTGGATCATAGGAATAAGGAATAAAGTTGTGAGGTTGTAGTATAGAGAGAAGAAAGGTAAATGAGTATATAGGGTATATAGCGTAAGAGTATGTCCGGTTAGCAAGTAAAGAGGGAGTTTGACATGGATAAAGACGAGCAGGAGAAGGGAGTAAGGGGCACTAACAGACAGTGTGTGATGTTGGCGATACATGATATAGTAGTAACGAAATATCAATTACATGAAAAGTGGAGTAGGGTCACTAACACACATGTGTAGTGGTGGTATACTGGTATAGGAGGAAAAAAGAAGTTAGACCCCAGATCAGAACCATAAGATGACTAGGTATGGAAACAGTGTAAAGAATAAGATGTCAAGATCAGACAATACAGCAATATCTTGTACACACAATACGAGAAGTGTAGAGCGCACACACAAAACTATATAAGAACACAGACGTTAAAAGGTCATGGGTCGATGAGAGGCAGGAGTCTGGGAGATTGTGACCACCGTTGTTGTTCCCGCTGCGCCACTAATGAAAGATGCCTCTGGAGACCGGGAAGCCTGTCATCGTCCATTGGGATCGCGCTAATAGAAGTCGTCACAGAGGAGATCATGTGTTCAGTGGAACGCATGGAGCGTATTGCTACAGCCGTGCATGGGCATAAGAAAACTATGGGAGATCCAGAGCTCTGGAACTAAGAATAAAATGGCAAATATGTGGTGGAAATAGAAGAAATGGATACCTAAAGTAGAATAAACTAAAACAATGTAAAATAGTGATGGGAAGTAAAAAGAGTGCTAAGGATGTATACAAAAAAATGAGAGAAAATGAGTAGAAAAAGAAAAAGCTATGGAGGAGATGTGAGATATAATAAAAGAGGGGAAGTATAGAGAAAAAATGAAACAAAAGGAAGAATGGCACAGAGGGAAGGAGATATTACCAAAAGTGGACCAAGGACATATTTCATTATTTCTGAAATAAAAATAAGATTGTATCAATATATATAGTCCAACAAACAGACAACAATATCATAATAAATAAATTATTGCGAATAATGGTACAAAGGTTACAAATAATTGACTTAATGTAACAAAGCGAAACAAATGATGGTAACAGCGCCTTACAAGTAAATTTGGTATTGTAATGAAGGCCTATCTTACACACGTCTATCTATACTGGCAGGATATCAGCTGTATTGCGCTGCGCCGAACGGTGCAACTGCAGTATGGCAGAAATCCTAGCCAGGCATTATGGTAAACGCATATGTTCTCACAGAGAAACTGATTGTGATTCCGTCTCTCCTCCCCCCCGCACGGCGAATACGGCGAGGGGAGTAAAGTGACATGCACATTATCCCGTGCGTGTAGGTAAACGCGCTGTGGAATAATTCATGTCAATTGGGATCGAAATCCGTCCCCGTAGCATTTAAGCTGGCACAAAACCGTTGAACTTTGATCCTCAAGATTGAAGAACAAGAGACCTAAAAGTTCAAATGCTCGTTTAACAGTGGAGTATATAGGACAATCTGTAGACCCTAAATAAGATCATGACAGTATTAAAGAAAAAAAAGAAAGACCAAATTGATAAGACATCAGTCAAAATCACTATTAGACCCAAAGGTCTTAAAGTCGAAAATGGGAATAAATCGCAATATGATTCCTCGTGTTTTTAGTATGTATATGCGATCACCCCCATATGTGGGTGTTGAACCTGTTCCAAAACCTGGAACCGCAATTGTGTGACATTATGGGTTATGCCGATAGAACAAGCTATGGAAAAGTTAATAGAATAGTCCTGTTGCGTATCATGGATCTTGTGTTGTTGATATCCGTCTTTATTTTTGCGGTCTATCTCGCCACATAGTATGGTAGCAGACTTGTTGACGAGTAAGGTCTTAAGAATGTAACCAAACCCGGGGAGTATCCCCTGTTTGCAAGTTAGTGGTCAAGATTCATGAGACGTCTGTTACGTGTGGAAGAGTCATCAACAATCCGATTTATCCGACAGAATTGAGAGTTGGGTAGTGATCTCTTCGTATTGGGGGGGATGATTGCTGGAAAAATGTAAAAGGCTAGTGCGGTCAGTTGGTTTGGTATAAAAGGTTCAGAAATAATGTTGATGTACTAAGGTTCAATTAAGTGATGCTTGTGAGTAACGAAATAATTGAGAAATGCAGTTCGAGTAAATCAGCTATTAAGTGTATTGTGAAATTGTTTAGAGAGTTCCATATCACCTTGCCATATGCAAAAGATGTCACTATTTAGACGATACGAAAAAAAACATGTATTAGACAAAGCGGGTAATGTGGATAAATGTGTATCATTCTTCAAAAATGGCCATGTAAATGTTGACAGACAAATCTACTTTGCCTGTACCATCTTCCAAGTAATCTGGGTTCACATGGAATGTGGGTCCAGACCTCTAATATGTCCATTAGCCCCACGAAAAGGGTCTCAAAAGTTGATCAGATACAATTTTTACAGAATCACCAGTTTGACACTGAAAATTGTACATTTTGCCTTGACCTTTTATCTATTATACTAATCAACAATTTTTTTCCTTTTGTTTGTACACTTTTTATACCGTCTTACCAGGGCACTGCATATGTTGTCAAAAGTGGTACCCCCATATGCCAACATTTACATGGCTATTTTTAAAGATGACTACATTTATCCAAATTACCTCTTTCAAAAACATGTTTTTTTCCAAAGTACGCTACTAGAGTGACATCTTTTGCAAATATGTCAAAGTGGATCATTACACTCTTCAGCACAGTTTTCACCAATGCTATAATTATTTACCCCCAGAACTGCAATTCACCATTCATTCAGATACATACAGCATTCACTACCTTGACACCTTAGTCATCAACATTCATTTTGACCTTTATACCAAACCAACTGACCGCACTAGCCTTTTACATTTTTACCAGCATCCATCCACCCCATAACGAAATGATATCACTAAACTACCCAACTCTCAATTCTTACGTGTATAAATCGGATTGTTGACGACTCTTCCACACGTAACAGACGTCTCATGAATATGACCACTAAATTTCAAACAAGGGGCTATCCCGGTTCCATACTTCAGCCTTCTGTCACAATTCAGCAACCCTCAACACAGGTTCCGTCCATATCACCAATAAATCACCAACAGTGTCCCTGCTTTCTCACTATCATCACCTTTTCAAATACGATTAACACAATAATCAGAAACAAACTGTGTCAGTTCGCTACAAAACGCTTATCCCACCATAGAGAGTTTTCCAAGATCCCTATCCTAAAGCGAAAAAGGTGGGTCAGCAACCAAAAGATCAACTTGTGAAGGCTGACATAGGTAGTTTTAAAAAGAAATAAAATCTAGAAATACCTCAAAAACAAAACTCAAAGTGAAAGGGCAGCAATCGCCAAGGTTGTTGAAGCAATGTGGCCCAAATGTTACCTCAGTGCACCAATGGGGGAATATCTCCCACCCCGCACTGCTATCAATTTCCCATCAAGGGCTTTTTCACATGCAACTTCAATTTTGTTGTTTATGTCATCAAGTGTCCCTGCGGCCCAGCGTATGTTGGCGAGACTAACCACCAAATGAAAGATCGGATCTCACAACACAAGTCCATGATACGCCACAAGGATCTACTATTACCTATTCCATCTCATTTTTATGGCCATAACCATAGAACCATAACGCATAAAGTCACACAAGTATGTGGTTTCAGGGTTTTTGAAAAGGTACAACGAACTCCGTAGTGGGTGTATCCATTACAAACCCAAATAAACAGACCGTAATACAGTATTGGATTTTATACCCTACGACATTACAACCTTTGTTATCTCAACAGATAAATTTCATATTTTAGGTCTATGTCTTTTTTATCTTATACTGTCTTATTCTTAATAGTTCTACAGATTTGTCTTTTACCATACCTTATTCCCCGATTAAGACATATGATTTGACTCATCCATCATGTATTTATTATGAAGTGATTGTCTGAATATGAACTGCTGAGCATATTGTATACCTAATCTTATTTTTTATTTTTTCAGAAACAAAGAAAATAAGTCCTTGGTCCACTGTAAGGAAAATAATCTCCTTCCCTCTGTGCCATTCTTCCTTTCGTTAAATTTTTTCTCTATATTTCCCCTCTGTTATTATATCTCACAACTCCTCCATTTATTTTTCTACTCATTTTCTCCATTTTCTTTTATACCTCCCTTAGCCTTTTCATACTTCTCCATCACTATTTTACATTGTTTTAGTTTATTCCTACTTTAGTATCCCCATGTTCTCTTCTATTTTCCGTACACATATTCACCATTAATCTTAGTTCCAGAGGACGCCAAGGTATGTCATATTCGCATTTCACGCTGAAGCAATGCACTTCTCACTGTACACATGACTTCCTCTGTGATGACTTCCGTTGGTGCGTCGCCCCAAGATGACGGCTTCCGGTCTCAGAGGCATCTTCATTAGTGGGCCGCGGGCCAAACGGGAGCACACTCTCCAGACTCCTGCCTCTCATCGCCCACTGGCCCTGTAAGTGTGTTCTTCATCTCTTGTGTGTTGCTTTCCCTTCTGTCACGTTTGTACCGGATATTTGCTGTATTGTCTGATCTTGGGGTCTTATTCTTTACCAACTGATCCCATACATATTCATCTAGGATCTGATCTGGGGGTCTAACTTATTCCTCTTCTCACTACTATTTCTTTTTCTGGGATATACCATTTCCTGATTGGGTCTTCGTTCCTCCTAGTAAACCTAGTATAATAAAGCCACCACCAACATGAAAGTCTGAAAGTTGCCCCTGACAATGTCCCTTTTCCGCTCTTCCTTTATCAATGTCAAACTCCCTCTTTTTACTTTCTGACTGGACATACTCTTACCCTATATATTCATTTACCTTTCTCCTCTCTATACTACAGCCTCACAACTTTATTCCTTATTCCTATGATCCACTACATGTTTCATGCCTGTTCTCCATTGTTCTGATATCCTCTTTATTTATTCTATTTTATCCACCAACATTACACACACCTACTCTATATACACATTATCCCCTTTTTTCTTTTCCTTTTTTTGTTATGATCCTTTTTATGCTTGTTTCTTTCTCTTTCTTCTTTTTCCTTTCTTCTCTTCCTTTCCTCCTTGATGTAGTTTCTCCTCCTTATTATGGTATATATATTATGACATGTTCCACTTTTAGATCCCTGATCATGGCCAAAACGTTGGACTGATTTGTGGGCTTATCTACTCTATCACCTTGTCTAAATATATCTAACTGGAGAGCTGATGTTCCACTTTGTGATTCAATTAATTCTATTGATTTTCTGTTTACTGGACTGTAGCCGCTGGCTTTCCACCGAGCACCCGCTATATCAAATAGGTGTGCGGCACCACTTTATCTCCTGTGTCAAATCCGGTGTGCATATGTCTCCCATTCACACATCTCAAATCCATCCAGTTCAGTCTGGTACGGATTTCTATCTGTGGCAAAAAGTGAATTTAATTTACTTATTTGGTTACCTAATGTTAAATGCTGAAACATTTAGAGTTCCCTTCACCCCATCCCACCCCGTAAGAGAGTGAGATTGGTGTCGTTCATTAATTTTTGTGTTGACATCACTAGATCAATTTGCCCTTCCAATGATCCATCCAGTTCTGCTTCAATCGGTCAAGAATCCATCAGTATTTGCAAAAGCCAAAAAGAAATCATGATTTGATCCAAAAAGAGATAACAGGTTAAATGGAATAATTCATGTCTATATGTATATTTTGTATCCACTCCTGCTTATTCAACCTAATCACAACAGATCCTGATCAAACAAATGTACCATTGCGTGGAGCCTATAACGGCTATTCTCCTTAAGACACAATCGTTTGTGTTTTTTCCTTTTCATTTCCTTGTGACAGATTAAAAGATGGGAATAGACCAAACAATGGCAATGTGAATGATAGTTGTGGAGTGAAACAGCAATATGAAACCACAGGGTGTGAGTTAGAAACATGGTCAGTTGCAAGCATGCATGATTAGTTTACAGAGTCCACAAGTGACAGATAGTGAGGGGCAGCACCTGAGTTGCATACAGAGTGGCAAAAAGACAGATTGTGGATATGGCGAAGCAGCATGAGTAGTTTACAGATGCACAACTCTATGATAAATCATGAGGTGGCAGCAGCAGGGTAGCACAGAGTGCACAATGACAATTGTGGAGTCACAAAGCATGAGTAGCGCCCACACAGATTGCAATATTACACCAGTGAGTGGCTACAGGCTAATTTTAGACAGCAGCAGCATCAGCCAGAGAGTGGGCACAATTCCATAATATTTAGAGGAGCGGCTGCTTAGTGAACACAAATGAGGAGGTGTCGGTAGCAAGCAGCATCAAGCCAGAGAGTGATATGGTGACATTAGCCTGAGGTAACACATGCAACGCATGAAGAGCCCTGAGTCGTGAGGTAACGCACATCCAAGGCTACATAAGGGCCCCAGTGAAAGGGGGGATGGTGGCAATACCATCCTGGAAAAAGATTGGGGGGTTTGGAAAGGAGGAGCTGGGAGCAGATGTGTGGGTCAGTGGGGGACACATCGAAAAATTTAATGAGGGAGGTAGCCGAGAACCAGACTCAGTCTCAAAGTTCGGGGGAGGCGGCATGGCTGATTAATCTGATGCATAGGCAGGGGGTGTGTGGAAACCCTGGTGATCGAGCCTGTTCATTGACAAAGGTGAGTCTCTCCCATTTCGGGTGGAAAAGCGAGTTTCCCCTTTGGGGGGTAACATCTACACGCACTGCTCTCCATCTCCCCACCTCGGTCGGCACAAGCCACCCTTTCTTACTGCAGAGGTAAACCCTTAAAAGGGGGGGACTGCAGTACCACCAACTTGGAGGGGGGCATGTCGCTTCTGCGCAGTAGGATGGGCTGGAGCATACGCTGTCTCTTGGCAATCACCTGGGTAAAAGGGCTGCTGAAGATTGTGAAAGCAGGGAGCATCTGGACCAGAGATGATTTAAAGACAGCCCGGCCCCTTGGCAGAGGAGGGGAGTTTGGGTCCCAAAATGGAATGCTGCCCGGGTGCGCTGCTGTTGCTTGGGCGGTGGCAGGATGGACCCCACATCTGGCAGTTTCCCCAGGCCACTGGATGGTACACTCATATGTTGACGGGGGGCTGGGTGCAACATTAGTCCTTGGTCATGCTTACTTTCGCCAAATTCTAAAATTACCCATGTTTTTCAAAGGTTTTTTCACCTTATAATGAAAAAAGTAACTTGGCCAGAGAACAAATCCCAAATAATAACCGTCTGAAAAATGGGATGGTTTGTGGAAAAAACACAGTATTTCAAAATATTTCCCCCAAAATAAGTTAAAAAAGAATGTTTTAGCCTATATATTTTCGCGTTTAATAAACAGGTTCTGTCATATTTGGGAAATCACTGATGGGGGTGTAAAAGGAGTGCGCTCTTTTGAGCTATAGTGGAAAAGGACCTACTGGGTTTTATTTTTAGTGGCGCTGACATTAACTTTTCAGGCTATTCCCACTTCAGTTATTTGGTCAGTTTTTGACCCCGTAAACCCCAAAAAGGAAAGTGTGAAGCAATTCAAAGAGTGGGTTTTAAAACTAAAAAAAAGCTTTGTTTCAATACCAAACCACGTCCCCCTTTCTTTTTTCTGCATGGGACAATGTTCTACAACACCATACAGGCTCCTTGCAGCCAGGAAATAGCTGTTTTTTAACACGATTCTAAATTCTGAACAAAATAAAATTTTGGGGGAAAAAATTTTACAATCAGCCATTTAATTTTTTAAAATTTGTCACCTATATAATATCTTTTCAAAAATCTCCCACACTGGGAATGCCATAAGATCAAGATCTCTAAAGTAAAGAAAATTAAATTAAAGAACTTGACCCCTTGCATTATTTTATTTATGATACCCTTTCATCTCTCCTGTCCTGGTTATTTACCCAATCCACCCCCCCACTTTGTTTTTTTGCCTTGCTTTTGTTACCCCTTTTTTGTTAGGTCCTCACTAATGGCCTGTGATTGTGGCTAAAGCTCCTGTGGCCCCTGCCCTTAGGATTCACTGGATTCCTGAATTATACCTGAACTGCAACAACAGGTGGCCATTGTTTGGACAGTTACATGGGTGAGATGTTACTCAACATATTCTCTTGGATCTGGGCTGGTAACTTCCTGTTTCGCCCGCCATCTTAGAATAAGCTGTATCGTGGGATCTACCATGGTGGAACTGCATATCACTAGTGAAGCTAGAAGGGGTGGTTCAAAACTCCAAAGGAGTCGACAGGGTGAGTGAGACAGAGAGCAGCTTATAGCAGTGCTGACCAGAGATTGCTCTATGCCCTCTGGTGGTAAGACTTCAAAATACTGTGCCTCCTGGGGATGCAACCAAAAATATAATGACATTGTTACTGGAACGTATAGAAAGTTTTTCTCACCAGCCACCTTTGTTTTTGTCATTGTCGCATTACATGAGCCATAACTTTTTAAAGTTTTTGTTGACACACACATAAAAAGGCTGGATTATGTAGAGTGAGTTTTATTTCAAATCACATCATTTGGAGGTAAATATACTGTAAATTACTGGTTAACTTTTATAAATTTTTATATATTTGCATTTTAAAGTTATGCTGCTCACTTTATTTCTCGCTCAGTATGATGGCAGCAATAGCTTGTGTATGTAGTTTTTTTTCCATTGCTTTTTAACTTCTGCCCAATGAAAACACTGGCTTCAGACAGCTTTATTTCTCAAGCAATGTCAGTAAATATACAACAAAACATAAACCTAGGTCTGTCTGGCCAGTACCTAGACACAGGTACCGGCCCTCTCTATACAGCATAGCCAAAAGTTTTGAGAATGATACAAATGTTAATTTTTACAAAGTCTACTGCATCAGGTTTTATAATGGCAATTTGCATATACTACAGAATGTTATAAAGAGTGATCAGCTTAACAGCAATTAATTGCAAAGTCAATAGTTGCCTAGAAAATGAACTTTTTCCCCAAAAACACATTTCAACTTCATTGCAGGCCTGCCTTAAAAGGACCAGCTAACATTGTTTCAGTGATTGCTCCATGAACACAGGTGTGGGTGTTGATGAGGGCAGGGCTGGAGATCAATCTGTCATGATTAAGTAAGAATCACACCACTGGACACTTTAAAAGGAGGCTGGTGCTTGGCATCATTGTTTCTCTTCTGTTAACCATGGTTATCGATAAAGAAACACGTGCAGTCATCGCTGCACAAAACTGGCCTAACAGGGAAGAGTATCGCAGCTAGAAAGATTGCACCTCAGTCAACAATCTATCGCATCATCAAGGAATTCAAGGAGAGAGGTTCCATTGTTGCCAAAAAGGCTCCAGGGCGCCCAAGAAAGACCAGCAAGCGCCAGGACCGTCTCTTAAAAGTGTTTCAGCTTCGGAATCGGCTACCTGCAGTGCAGAGAGTGCTCTGGAATGGCAGCAGTCAGGTGTGAGTGCATCTGCACGAACTGTGAGGCGGAGACTCATGGAGCTAGGCCTGGTTTCAAGTAGGGCAGCAAAGAAGCCTCTTCTCTCCAGAAAATACATCAGGGACAGACTGATATTCTGCCAAAGGTACAGGGAGTGGACTGCTGAGGACTGGGGTAAAGTCATTTTCTCTGATGAATCCCCTTTCCGAATGTTTGGAACATCTGGAAAACTGCTTGTTCGGAGAAGACAAGGTGAGCGATACCACCAGTCTTGTCTTATGCCAACTGTAAAGCATCCAGAAACCATTCATGTGTGGGGTTGCTACTCAGACAAGGGAATCGGCTCTCTAACAGTCTTGCCTAAAAACACATTCATGAATAAAGAAAGGTACCAGAATGTCCTCCAAGAGCAACTTCTCCCAACCGTCCAAGAGCAGTTTGGTGATCAACAATGCCTTTTCCAGCATGATGGAGCACCTTGCCATAAAGCAAAGGTGATAACTAAATGGCTCAGGGAACAAAACATAGAGATTTTGGGTCCATGGCCTGGAAACTCCCAAGATCTTAATCCCATTGAGAACTTGTGGTCAATCATCAAGAGACGGGTGGACAAACAAAAACCAACAAATTGTGACAAAATGCAAGCATTGATTGTGCAAGAATGGACTGCTATTAGTCAGGATTTGGTCCAGAAGTTGATTGAGAGCCTAACAGGGAGAATTGCAGAGGTCCTGAAGAAGAAGGGTCAACACTGCAAATATTGACTTGCTGCATTAACTCATTCTGTCAATAAAAGCTTTTGTTAATCATAATATGATTGCACTTGTATTTCTGTATGTGATAAAAACATCTGACAAACACACATAAAAACCATAGGGCAACAGATCATGTGAAAATATAATCTTTGTGTCATTCTCAAAACTTTTGGCCATGACTGTACAAGGTCAGGACCTAATGTCCAGCATCCACAAAACACTTTGGTCAGTCTTCTACTGACCACTTCTGGCTTTCCTTGAAGCCTGGAGGTAAGAGCCTTCCTCTCTCTAGCTCCACTGATACTCCAAAACTCAGGCAGCAAATCACAGGACCTGATTACATGGAGGGACAGGCTTTTTATAGGCCTGGTAAAACCTGGAATGTAGAAACAGCCACCCACCCATCTGCAGCTGATCCGGAAAAAGTACCAACTATGTGTCAGCAACCTAGTGTTGCTGACCGACAACAACTGGCTTTCCCCATTGAGACCAGGCACTCGGTAACATGTCCCTAGCAGGTGACCTACTGTACGCCACCTAGTGGCAGCACCATGCGACCATCTAAGGTCGCTCTGCCACAGTATATAAACTTTTTATGGCTTCCATTTTGGGATTTATGTGACATTATGGCCACTTCCTATTCAAGTTCCAGTTGTAACACTGGCTATTAGGGTACAAACAATAAATCAACACTTGTTTTTTTGGAACTTGTTTCTCACTGTTCCCCAACAGACTGGGACAGTCAGCCTAGGACACCCTGTTCAAAATGATATTCCCATTATAAACATCAGGAGAATGAAAATTAGGATATGGATGTGAGGAAGAATTCACTTCACTGCATCCCCCACTGACAGTTCTCTCCCCCCAACCATCTAATCTAGTCAGAACACAGCTTCCCCCACCACAGGACAAGCTCAATTTACATGTTAATCAGCACAGCTCTCTTCCCCAATGCCTCTGTAGGAAGTCGCCACAGCATGGGGTCAACCCATGAAAGGATCCTCATGTAACCTAATTAGCACTGAACAAATGCTGGTCCAAGCTCGCAAGCTTCAAAGACTTTGCTCAATTCAGCCCAGTCGGGTCGTCTCCGATATTTCATATCGATTTATAGGCGACCAGCTCATAACTGGTGCATGGCGAGTTCATATCTCAAAATATGGAACTCCCCCGCACGCACAGGCCCATTTCCAGGTTTCCAAGGTGCAGGGGGACTGAGATATCCACAACCGGACCCCGGGAGTCCATAAGATAGGCGTGTCTCATATCCAGGCGTTGGGTAGATCCAGCCGGTTCTGATGATGCTACCGGCTCGGTTCTGTGCCAAGGCCCTGCCGAGTTATAGTCCATTTTTGGGTTTGTATCAGAAACTGCCTGACCTGAGTGGGAGGAGTTCATAGACCGTCCCAGGGGTGTGTAGGGGGCTGCCACGTGGGCTGTCCCCTCACAGATATAAGCCAGAGCCAGGGTTGGCTCTTTCGTTGATCCAGGAGGGGGGCACCAGAGAGCAGTTCCAGGACATCCACACGCAGCAGCCAGGCCACATATGCCCCCCATGCGGCCGAGCACCAAGCAACAACGGTAACTTGACTTATTTTAACTGCCTTTTGTCTGTAATCCATAATTGTATTTGCACCTCTCTCTGACCTGTATATTATTATCCATCTTGTACATATTACCTGTCTAGTGTGCCCTTCAAGGCTAATTAAATCTATAAACTTTAATCTGAGTTAGTCTGTCTTGATCAACGGCCTCACACGCCTAATTCTCGGTCTATAGTATATAGCTACCCAAGGGTTGGTTCCTGACCATGCTATAAGTCGGTAACGGACCGATCTTATAACTAAACGAGCGAACTGGTGGCAGCATTGTTGTTTCCCTGTGCCAGTGTGGGCAAGGGTTAACAGTGGAACAGTATCTGGCTGACCTTGAGCTCCCCCTAGTGGGCAGCGCAACTTCGAGATACACCCCAAGTCAGGCCGTCGTCCCTCAAGCGGGCCGGCGGACTAGGTTGTTTTCGTCACAATGGACAAATGAGATTCTTACTTCGGAAACAGATCCATTTGAAGACCTGTCATATCATTTGGAAATGGGCTGCCAAATCATCTGTATAACACAGAAAGAAAACTAATACATAGTAATGATGTTCTGGTATCATACTCCTCTCACTGCTGAATTAATTTAATCCAGATACCCCTGACAGGTGCTGGAGGCATGATTCGAGAGGTGGCCACCATTTCCATATATTTTTGGATTGTACGTTGATACAGCATTTTTAGCAAGGTGTCACACAAATTCTAAATTGTTGCATATACGTGTTCCTATGGAACCTGTTGTTTTTCTATTAAATCTAGTGCCACAGCAAGTTAATCCTAGGTATCAACAATTGATGTTTCATGTATTTAGAAGTGTCACCTGCTGCAGAGGGTGTCACAAGGGGGCCTTATTTGTTTTATGTCCATGAGATTAGGGACGACTGCCCAAGTAGGAGGCTTAGGATCCCTTACTGGAGTTGGAAAATTGCTGTGTATATAGGGCTTTCCTGTTAATAGGTGGTGCTCCACCAGTCTTGATAATAGAAAAGGAGCTATTCCTTCTTTCAGAAGTAGAAAGGGTTAAATGGTGAGGTTAGTAATCCGGTTTTTAAATAGTGTGTATAGAGGTTAAGTGTTATACATAATAAAAGTTATGTTTTAGTGTTTTACAGATAAAGAACTGATAGAGTTTGTTTGCCTACGGCAAAATAGTAAATATAGCTCCCCCTTCCCATTCACTTGTTTATATTCTGTCCGAAAACCGCTGCACACGTTTTCCATAGCGGTCGGTGTAAAAGTTTGCGGAAGGTTTTTCAGACGGTTTGCAAAACCGCAAACCGTCTGAATAACTGCCCGCAAACCAGTAGTTGGGACAAGGCCTAAATGTGTGTATTTTGCTGACTTCTTTGAGCTGGCAGTCACTCGTATGCTGCATGGACATTAAACCACCTTCTGACCCATCTTGTTGAAGATATGAATAAATTCACCAAAAATTATTCAATACATACAGTATACATTACAACACAATACCTAGCAGACATATCAACACATTAAAGCTCTAGTAAACAGAAACGGGTTTTTCTCCCAATTCTTTATTTGCAAAATTTACTTGGAGCTCATATGGTTTCCGAAGTAAAATGTATAGAACTGTGTAACAGTAGTGCTGCCTCAATATAGAAACAAAATGCCTCATGTTTGAAAACGGTTTAGGTCTAAGACTCTCTTTGTTGCCCATAGCAACCACTCAGAGCTCCTTACATTTCATATAGTGCTCTAAGAAAATGAAAGGGGCACTCTGATTGGTTGCTATGACCTCGGATTGGTTGCTATGGGCAACAAAGAAAGTCTTGGACCTAGACAGTTTTCATACATGTCCCCCAGAATGTGGAACGTTAATCACTGAAACATTTAATACATCAGATACATTGTCGGAACTATGGGAAGTAAATGACAATTCGGGCATTATATGTTAATGAATACATAGTTGAGTCACATTATTATGACCTCTTTCTGCTTTCAACGTCGGCAGCACATAGTTCATGAAGTAAGATGTGTGCAGAGCTGGTTGGTGGGTATATAAGGTGTGGGATAGGTTGGCTGCACACATATCCCTCATTGCTGTCATGGGTAAGAGGGGAGATTTATCAGAGTTGTAAAAAGGAGGATAATTGACTTTTGAGCAAAGTGTGACAATATTTCTGGACCTACACAGTTTGCGAACTGTTCTCATGTTTCTGTGGTGAAGGTGTATCATGAGTGGACAAACTGCACCACTGTAAATAAGCAACATGGAAATTGTGGAGAACCACGTGCCATTGATGTGAGAGGCTATGAAGGTGCGCTAGGGCAGACCAATAAGCTAAACCGGAGCAGATCATCACCAAAATGAACCAGGGGGCTAGTAGATGTGTGTCAAAAACAACAGTAAAGTGAACCCCACTGCATATGGGGCAGATGATCACTGCATCTTTGCTAACAAAGTTGCATTAGCAGAAAAGGGTTCAATTTTCATGGTAGTATTAGAATTAGATCTCCACTGATTCGCAAAGGGTTGTCTTTTCCGATGAGTCGCAACCTCTGCTTCATGAAACAGATTGACGTTGGCATGTCAGGTGAAAAACATCAGAGAACAAACACCCTGCAACCAGCACTGGAAGAAGGCAAGCTGGAAGAAGGCAGTATTATGGCATGGGGAATATTTTCCTGGCATTCTCTGAGCCCATTCATCCATGTGGAAAGCACTCAATCAATTTGGGTATGAATCCATCCTTGTAGCTCTCAAATACTCATACATGCCGATTGCATTCCCTGTCGTTGATGGGATCTTCACGTCACAAGGCTAGAAATGTCCGATCTTGGTTGGAAGAGCATGACCAAGACCTCCAAATATTACCCTGGCTTTATAATTCTGCAGACTTGAACCCAATTGTGCATCTGTAGGACCACCTCATTCATCATGCTTGTCCCCCAGCTGTGGGATGCAGTCAGCATGACTCTCAAGACCCATAACAACCTACCAGGCTCTTACTGAGTCACTTCCAGCTGGTCTAGTTGTGTCCATGTTGCAACTGGAAGTTATTCTGGATATGAGCTCGTGGTCATAATAATGTGAGTATGTATATGCTTATTGCATTCTCTTATTTATAGTAGTTTTTTGCTCAAAGTATCATGAATGGAGTTGGTAATCCCCCAAGTAACGCAGGAGCGTAGGATAATAAGAGATGCTCCACGATACAGCAGTGTGACTTTTCCTCCACATTTCTCCCATACTCTCAATGCTACTTTTCTTAAATGAGGTAGATTGTTTCCCACTTCTGCTTGCATATTTGCTATTATAACACTTAATGGGAAAAGTGCCAATGAGGTAACAGCACCATTTACAGCTCCCGAGCCTAGAGAAGGGGCCCATGCAGGAAGAGCTGGATAGGTCAGTAACTCTCTCAGTGGCTCTTTGCAGGAAAGAAATATGCTACTGCCTACCATGTTCCTGACAAGTATTATAGTGAATCCTCTGTACATCCCGCATGTTAGCCATTGTCTTTTATTGTATGTATTAAACTCTTGCACGATTGAACGTGTGTTAGGAAATTTGACATTATTACGACTGTCCTGTAAAATGTTCTGAATTCTTTCAAACGGTACTAATAAAATAGCTTCTATTGCCCCAGATAAACACCCAGAAAAGGCCCGAGATTGTACTCCTGGCATACCTCCCTTGGAGAAAAAATGTTGGAGGCTTCCTTGGCTTCCAAAAAGCAAAGTTCCCTGAACTGTTTTTGCCATAAGAGGTGGTGTCAGGCCACGATAGAGATGTCTAAAGCCTTCTTTGCTCAACTGATGAGCAGCAGCTCGGATGGTCAATGTGTGAAGCTGTTGTCGAAAAATTGTCTTATAGATGGGAAAAGTTAGAACAGTGGACAGAAAGCTTGAAGCTGCTCCCACAGAGTAGCTACTGCTCCAGCTGCCCCATTTGGGAGCATTTCTGCATTCCATTTTGGTTCTGTCTCAGGGAATCTCAGGGTTTGTAATCAACAAAGTCCATCCTCATCCTCCCTGCAATAACTGCAAATTCTTTCCAATGGAACACTGCAAAAAACACAGGTTAAACAATTAATACAGAAGTCGCATTAAACACATCCATACAGTAATGTGACATTAAAATATATAGAATAAAATTTGGAAAAACTTTTAAAAACTCAAAGATTTGGTACCTCAGAGGTCTTTGGCTAAATACAAAGAGGACCTTTCGATGAAGTAACATACAGTACAGTATATTTAACCACTTGGTACTTTTGTAGACCAGATTTTGATTCACATATACTGCTTCCACTTGTAGCACTTAAGTAATACAGTAGAAGCAAAAGTTTTATGCAATTGTGGAAAAATTGCTGCAAAGTAAGAATGCTATTTAACCCCTTACCGCTGTTGCCAGTTTTGACCTCGTTGATAGAGGCCCATTTTTTAAATCTGACATGTCACTTTATGTGGGAATACATTTTTATTCTTTTACCTATCCATGATTCAGAGAGTGTTTTCTCGTGGCATATTGTGTTTTAAGTTAGTAAGAAATTTTGGTTCATATAATCTTTATTTGTGAAAAAAATCTAAATGTTGTAATATTTTTTAAAAAATTTCCATTTTCAAAGTTCAGAAATTTCTACCATGTCTACTGTAGATTGGAATCATTTTTTAAATAGGGTTTTAGAAATTTATACAGCTGGAAAGGGTGATTTTTAAGCAACCCTAACAATGCAAGAACTACAAAGTACAGTCTAGGAATTCAAATGGATCACTGGACCACACTGTAAAATATAACTTTTAATATATCAAATAAAAAACTATCAATAATTACCAAGAAGAAGCAACATAGGAGTTACTTAAATATAGAGGTACAACACTAGCCAGAAGAAATATTCTGACCCTTGTAACCCCTATACACTGACTACCTAAATATTATATATGTGAGGACATCGTCCCAACAAGGACGGCCCCACCAGGAACCTAACTTAATAAAGCACCCTAATACACCCTAAAAAAACGTGTATAACAAAAAAAGTGCAAAAAAGTGACCCTATTCACGCGACCCGACGCGTTTCTTTCCCATGATTCTATGAGAATTCCTCAGGGGTCATGTAAATCGTTCATCAAGATATCACATATACATCTATTAGGTATACACTGAGGTAGTCAGGGTATAGAGGTTACTAGGGTCAGAATATTTCTTTCGGCCAGTGTTGTACCTCTATATTTAAGTAACTCCTATGTTCCTTCTTCTTGGTAATTATTGATAGTTTTTTATTTGATATATTAAAAGTTATATTTTACAGTTTAGTCTTACAAATTTAGTAGTAATTTTTCACATTTTCAAGAAAATTTGCGACATAGATTTATTTAAAGGACCAGTCCAGTTCTGACATGGCTTCGAGAGGCCTATATGTTATACATCACCATAAATGACTCTATCTAAGAAACTACAACCCTTAAAGTATGCAAACCAGTGTTTAGGAAGTTTGTTAATCCATTAGCTGTTTCACAGAAATTAAAGCAAAGTGGAGGTAATGTCAAAAATTTGGCTTTTGGAACACTGATTTTGGTGGTAGCCACATTTGCAAACCCCCCAAAGTACCAGAACAGGTGAAACCTTTCAGAAGTCGCCACATCTGGGATTCAACACCCCTCATGGATCTCATTTAGGGCTGTATTGTGTCGTTTGGGTGGACAGGTGTTCCATAGTTTTTCTAGCATTGGGCCATTAAAATGGTGGTAAAAACGTACTCTTCTACTTGATATGTAGCCATGGCTAGTTATTTTGTTCTTTATTTTTTCTGTTTACATGCTTAATCCTATGTTACCTACATTTCATAAGCATTGTTTATGCTTTGATTATGTTATGATAAAACACTCAATAAAAATGTATTGTTAAAAAAAAAATAGTGGTAAAAACACTCAGCTCCGCCATTTTTTATGAGCTTTATTTTTACAGCGTTCGCTGTGCGGTATAAATGACCGGATAACTTTACTATGGGGGTCAGTGCAATTACACTGATATAAATGTTATATGGTTTTTTATGTTTTATTACTTTTACACAATAGAAATGTGTTGGTAAAAAATTGTATTTTTATGTCGTTATAGTTTGACAGCCATAACTTTTTTCTTTTTTTTATGTGGAGCTGATTAATCGGATCAGTAGACGTTTTCATTGGTTCCATCACAGGGTTTATATGATGCTTTGATCGCTTTTTATCAAGGTTTTTGGGAAGCAGGATGAACAAAATCAGCAAACCTGGTAGTGTTTTTTCTTTTTAACAGCGGTCACAGTTTGGTAAAAATGACAAGCAAGCTTTGCCCAGTAGGTCGATACGATTATAGCGATACCCAATCTGTATTTGTTTTATGTTTTACTGCTGTTTCACAATAAAAACACTTTGGGTGTGACATGTCAATTATTTGCAGCGAATAAGCGCTGAGAGCAATGCACGTCTATGGGGCCGGCGGGTTGCCGCTCCCCCTCGCCCCACGCGATTATGTGAGTATTAGTGCGAGCTCCCGAAACACACGATGTACTGCAGCGCATACTGTACACGCTGCAGTACATCGTGTGAACATACCCTAAGACTTTGTTGCCTATAGCACGTAATCAGAGCTTCCCTCTCATTTTTTCAGAGCAGTATATGCAATAAAAGGGGAGCTCTGATTGGTTGCTATGGGCAACAAAGAAAGTCTTTTGAAACATGTGGCCTTTGATTCAAAAAGGAGAACACGTTTTTGCATTGCCATAGTCTGGTAGCCATAACTTTTTTTTATTTTTCGGTATACAGAGCCGTGTAGTAGCTTATTTTTTTAAGGATAAATTTACATCATTAGCATCATTTTTAGGGGAGCAAGACTTTTTGGTCGCTATTTAATACGTTTTTTGGAAGGCGGGATAATGAAAATACTGCAATCCTAGTAGTGTTTTTCATTTTTACTTTTAACAGCACTAACCGTGCAATATATGTGACAAGTTAGTTTTAATCTGTGGGTCGATATGATTACGGCGATTCCCAATTTGTATAGTTTTTTGTTATGTTGAAGTGTTTTAAAAAAGTGTTTTTATTGTGTAAAACAATATTTATGCATCACCATCTTCTAATAGTCATAACTTTTTTAAATTTTCCATATACAGAGCTGTGTAAGGCTAGGTCTACACTGCATGGGACAAAAAAGGATCGAAGCACCTACTGGAGTTTGGAGTCTCATCTTTAGGCCATGTCCCCACGGCAAGGGTTGTCGGCCGGTTTGCGGTTTTTCAGACCGCCTGAAAAACCGGTCGAAAATTAGCACAATTGTGCTCTATGGAAAACCCGTGCAGCAGTCCCCATTGCACAGGTTTTGCAGTCGGACGGTTTTGTCGCAGGCGGTCCGGCGGCAAAACATTGTAGAAGCACAATTTTCCGTCCGGTTTCCCAACGGAAGATGTGCATCTCAATGGGAGGGGGGAGGGCTGTTCTCCGCTCATCGCGGAGAAAAGCCGTCCTCCCCGCGGCCGTGGGGACGGGCGCAAAACAGGACAAATACTGGCTGGCAAACCGGCCGGTATTTGTCCTGTGCAGTGGGAACGCGCCCTTATTAGGATTTTCTTTAGGAGCCTTTTCAGGTTTGTGGACACCCTAAGATGCTAAAACTTAATAAACACCCCTAAAAAAACTCATTTGGGAATCAACGCCCCTTACGGATTGTATCCAGGGGTGTATTGACCCTACAGGTGTTTTTTAGCATTAGGCTGTGAAAATGAAAAGTACATTTTTTTCTAGCAATCTGCAATTTTAGCTGAAAAAAGCACCACAAAATGTATTACACAATTTCTTCCAAGTTCGTCAATATCCTATATGTGGGTGTAAACTTCCGTGCGGGCGAATGGCAGGGCGTACAAGGGTGGGAGTGCTATGTGGCTCTTGGAATTCAAAATTTCACGTGGTTTATATTGCATTTGCAGAACCCTACTTTTACATTTTACCATAAGTCACGTAATTTTGGATTCAACACCCCTCAAAGAACTGTATTGTGCATTTTGGGCCCAAAGGTGTTTCACAGTTTTTTAGCATTGGGTCTTGAAAATAGAAAAATGGGTTTCATTTTTATAGCATTCACCGTGCGGTATACATGAGATGATAGCTTTATTATGTAGGTTGGAACAATTACAACAATATAAAAAATGTATAGTTTTTTTTTATGTTTTACTACTTTTACACAACAGAAATGAGTCTGTAAAAAATTTCACTTTTATATTGACATAGTCTGACAGTCATAACTTTTACATTTTTCTATTTAAGGATTTATTTATTCTCAGAGCCCTCTTAAGGCTATGAGAGTTCTGAGTGTGCCTGATCGGCCGCGGTAGCATGTTCCAGAGAATTGGTGCCGCATGTGTGAAGTCTTGGAGACGGGCATGGGAGGTTCGGATGATTGAGGAATGTAATCTGATCTCATCAACAGAGCGGAGAGACTGGGTAGGGTGGTAGACAGAGATGATGAAGGAGATGTAGGAGGGTGCAGCGCTGTGGAGAGCTTTATGGGTGAGAGTGATGAGTTTATGTTGTATTCTATACTGAATGGGCAACCAGTGCAATGACTGACACAGGGTAGAGGCATCAGTATAGCGGCTGGAACAAAAGACAAGCCTGGTTGCTGCATTCAGGACAGATTGAAGAGGGGAGAGTTTACAGAGAGGGAGATCGATAAGCAAGCAGTTACAGTAGTCAAGACGAGAGTGAATAAGAGCAACAGTGAGAGTTTGAGTTGTTTCCACAGTGAGAAAAGGACGGATTCTGGAGATGTTCTTGAGGTGCAGGTGGCAGGAGCGGGCAAGGGATTGGATATAGGAGGTGAAAGACAGATTTCATAGAGCAAAGCAGCATTCTTTCATTCATGCACCCTGTCACTTTCTGGTCAGGCTGTGGGTAATTAGCATATGAGCTCCATGTATTCAGATTTCTGCTAATTAGTCTATATAAGATAAAAATCTCTTGCCCCCAGGTCCAGAGAATCTTCAGACCTAAAGAAAACAGTAGTAATTAGTGTCTTTTGTCTGAAAGGTCAGATAACACACAAGCTCTCAGGCTGCCAGCAGTTCTATGCCAGGACCTGTGTGACAATGTCACCCTGTCTTATCAGATAAGACAAACAGCAGAGGAGAACAAGCAAAGCAGGTCGGTAACTAAATAAACCTTAGAGCCCTCAGAAGGTGATAAAATCATTTGTAGCTCCTCAACAAAAAAAATGAACAAAGCAAAATATTTGGAAAACGTCTTCATTTAGTGTTCCCTACATGTTGCAAAATATTCTTTATTTGAGACGACCCCTTTTGCCCCTTACCGACATTTGACGAACCCATACGTCAAGGTCAGGTAGGGGTTCCCGCAACTTGACGTATGGGTATGTCATGGTGATCTTGCGAGCTCACAGTATATTACCGCTGGCATCATGCCGCATCACCGATGACCGGAGTGAGCTATCATGGTCCCGATAGCGAAGGTACAGGCAGGAGTGCGCGCTTCCTGCCTGCGATCGTTGCAGTATGCGGCGCTCTGCACCACTACTGGTCCCTTTACCCAATAGCCCGGATGCTTTGCTAAAGCATTTGGGCTGTCTGGTGACGTCACCATGCCTGCAATTCATTGACAGTCACCATGGAGACCAGTACACAGCAGCAATGCTTGTACTGGTCTGCCTTGTATCAGTGATCTGGAGATCGCTGATACAAATCCCCTATTGGGAAAAGTGAAACAAATGTGAAAAAATTAAAAAAAAAGTTAAAAACAGTAAAACACAAACACGAAAACAAAATAAAAACACATACACCACCCTTTTCTCCTTTACAAACGGCAAACGCCCCAAAAAAGATCAAAAGTTAATAAAGTACACCTATTTGATATCAACGTGTGCATAACGACCTGCCCTATAAATATGTCCTGTTAATTAACCCGCTCGGTGAACACCGTAAAAAAACAAACAAAAAAAAAACAGTCACAGAATTGCGATTTTTGTTCATCCCATAGCACATAAAATGGAATAAAAAGTGATCAAAAACTCATATAAACATCAAATTGGTGCTAATTAAAACGTCAGTTCATCCCGCAAAAATAAAGCCCTTACACAACTCTGTAAATGGAAAATAAAAAAGTTATAGCTATTAGAAAATAGTGATGCATAAATACTATTTTACACAATAGAAAAATTTTTTTTTTTTTAAACTGTTACAACATAAAAAAAAACTACATAAATTGGGTATTGCCTTAATCGTAGCAAGCCATTGAGTAAAACTAACATGTATACTGTGAGCGCTGCTAAATATAAAAATCACTACTAGGATTGCAGTATTTTTTTCACCGTTTTCCAAAAAAACGCATTTAAAAGTGATCAAAAAGCCTCTCCCCAACAAAAGTGGTACCAATAAAAAACGTCAACTCATGGGAATCAGACTAAGGCAATGCAAAAACATGTATTCTCTAAATAAAAGTATTTTAAAAAGTATCTTACACAGCTTTGTATATGGAAAAATAAAAAAGTTATGGCTATTAGAACATGGCGATGCATAAATATTGTTTTACACAATAAAAACACTTAAAAAAAAAGTGCTTCCACATAAAAACCTATATAAATTGGGTATCGCCATAACCGCCTCGACCCATGAAGTAAAACTAACTTGTCACAGATACTGCACGGTGAGCGCTGTTAAATATAAAAAAAACTACTAGGACTACAGTATTTTCTTCACCCGGCCTTCCAAAAAACGGACCTAAAAGCGATCAAAAAGCTTTGTCCCCCCAAGAATGATACCAATAAAAACGTCAAATCATCCCACAAAAAACAAGCCCCTACACAGCTCTGTACATAGAAAAATAAAAAAGTTATGGCTCTCAGTCTATGGCGATGCAAAAATGTGTTTTTCTTTTTGAATAAAAGTGTTTTTATTCTGTAAAAGCAGTAAAACATAAAAAATATACAAATAGGGTATTGCTGTAATCCTATCGACCTGCTGAGTATAGCCAGCATGTCAAACAAAAATAAAAAAAACTACAAGCATTGCTGTATTTTGTTCAAAATGCCTCACAAAAACCTTAATGAAAAATGATCAAAGAGTCATATGAACCCCATAATAGCACCAATAAAAACATCAACTCATCCCGCAAACAACAAGCCCACAATCAGAAAAAAAACAAAAATTAAAGTTATGGCTGTCACAATAGGACAACATAAAAATGCAATTTTTTATACACGCATTTCTATTGTGTAAAAGTAATAAAATATAAATGTATAAAAATGTATATCATTGTAATTGTACTGACCCGCATAGTAAAGTTATCCTGTCATTTATCCCGCACGGCGAACGCTGTAAAAATGAAGCCCAAAAAACAATGGCGGAACTGCGTTCCCCCCCCCCCCCATTTTCATGGCCCAATGCTAAAAATACTATGGAACACCTCTGCACCCAAAATGCACAATACACCCCTAGATGAGATCCATGAGTGCTGTTGAATCCAAAATGCGTTGACTTCTGGAAGGTTTCACCTGTTCTGCTACTTTGGGGGCTTTGCAAATGCGACATGGCCCCACCAAAATCTGCGTTCCACAAGCCAAATAGCGCTCCTTCCCGCCAGGTATTATACGCCAGGGAAAACGTTGGGTAATCATAACTCTCTGAGAGCTATGAATTACCGTAATTGTGGATCATACTTCGGGCGTATTGCATCGCAATTACACGCCGAAATACGCCCCGTAATTTCGCCGTGTGAACATACCCTTACAGCTATGGCATATATTAGAGTCTTTTTCAGGGACAGTTGAGGGTCCATGGGATCTGCTGCCTAGGTTAGTGTTAGGGACAGGTCTGGGGAAAGATTCAGAGATAGCTTCAGCTATAGTTAACATTAATAATAATAATAATAATCTTTATTTATATCGCGCCAACATATTCCGGAGCACTTTACAATATAGAGGGAATAAGCACAGACAAACCAGACATTACATTATAAAAAAGCTACTGACAAATGAGACACAAGGTGTGAGGGTCCTGCTCGCAAGAGCTTACAATCTATTAGGGTGTATGGGTGAAACAAAGGGTGACAAGTGCTTGGTTTACAATGGACCAGCCATGTTACATAAATATAGGGTAGTATACATAAAAAGTGGATGAACCTGCCATCCCAACCATACATCTATATACAGATAAGTGCCTGTGGGTGCCAAAGTGCAGGAAGTGACGAATCTGTGACAGAATTTGGGGGGTTGACAATTAGGGATCTTGATAGGCTTGTCTAAGAAGATGAGTTTTCAGAGCGCACTTAAAACTGTGAGGGTTGTGAGTGTGCCTGATCACATGGGGTAACATGTTCCAGAGAACTGGTGCAATACGTGCAAAATCTTGGAGACGGGCATGGGAGGTTCAGATGAGTGAGGTGTGTAGTCTTAGATCAGTAGCAGAGCGGAGAGAGCGGGTAGGGTGGTAGACAGAGATAAGGGAGGAGATGTATGGGGGTGCAGCGCTGTGGAGAGCTTTATGGGTGAGAGTGATTAGTTTATGTTGTATTCTGTACTGAATAGGCAGCCAGTGCAGAGACTGACACAGGGTAGAGGCATCAGTATAGCGGCTGGAAAGAAAGACAAGCCTGGCTGCTGCATTCAGGACAGATTGGAGAGGGGAGAGTTTACAGAGAGGAAGACCAACATTGCCATGCTTCTGGATTGAAGTAATTTGTGGTGTCATTCCCATCCAAGTCTCTGCCACATCAGCATTGTGGTCCTGCTACTCTATCATCTTTTGGTAAGTCCCCCCTGTTTGCATTTGACCAGTACAACTCTGAAAGGTGAGCAGGTTTTGTTTGGAATTTTGAAGAGAATCCATCTGTTAGTATACTGCACAAGACAGCGCCTTCTGCTTTTCTATCTCCTTACTAGCACCATTTATCTGGAACTGTTTGCATTTGATGCACACTTGATATTGTTAATCCCTATGACTGAGGTTTGGCCATTATGCAGTTCTATTGTTCCGTCCTGTTGGCTTGTTCCAATAAGCATCGCTACACCCTGACAAAATAATATTGCTCCCCTCATGGGACAAGATAGGACAATTTTTAAGGCATTTCCATCTCCCTATTAATGATATATGAATTGTGTGTGTGGCTTTTAAGGCAATTAATTATTAAAGGTTACACTTTAGTGGAAGTCCTACTGTGAAATCTATGTGGACTCTTTAATGTACATTATAACCCTCTAGCAGCAGCTAGTTCTGTACTGTGATTTGTCTATATTGATTTTTCAAGGAGGAATCGGTCAAAATAAATTTCTCTAGTGACACCAGAGCTCAGGTGTTTTTCACTTAAGATTTTACAAACTTTATTAACATGAACGTGCAGTCTATCATTGGAATTGGCAGTCATGTGCCATACATGTGCGCAAAACGCACTGACCAGCCTGCAGTCATGTGAGCGACGTACTGGATAACTTTGCTTTGGGTCAGATGGGAAACACCGAAGCTCCAGCATCACCAGAAAGGTGGCAGCAGTAAAGGTGACTACAGGTATTTTGTTTACTTTACCGCAGTGCAGGCCTGTACAGGAGTTTGCGAAAATCTTGGAACACCCCTTTCACCAGCTGTATAGGTTTTCCTCATTCACTCCTCCAGAACATTTGACGTAGGTTTACGTCATGGGCAGGAAGGGGTTCCCGGAAATAGACATATAGGGCGACATGTATGATTTTTGGCGTTTAGACGCCAATTTTAAAGCGCATTACAATAGTATAGAATGCGCCTGATTTATGAACCCGGTCTACTGCGGGTCATAAATCAGGCACATTCTAGCATTAAGACCACACTTCTGGCTCAGGCAAACCACTTTGAAAGTGGTTTACATGTTCCAGCAGTAATGCGCCTAGAAATGCCATACCAAAGCTATAAATCTATAACTTCGTACAGTTCTAGTGCGTCTTGCCTCCCGCACTCCCTCCGAAATCAGGCGCGCCTCTGCTTCATCATGCCCCCTGATGAAGCAAAGTTGAACCGCGCGTTGGGGTGCAGGGGAAGCTGCTGCAGTGCACTTTATTATGGGTAATTCAAACTTTTTCACTATGTTATACTAATGATAAGTGTAGCACTACAAGCGTTTTGCATTGGGTAGTAAATTTATGGATGGGATATTTATTCCTACATGTAATTAAAAAAAAGTTGTGAATACTTACCCTATGTACTTGTTCCCCTGCTTTTGGCTTTTTTGGCTGTTGTTCCGTGTATGTCGATTTATATGTGGTTGTTATTTATGTCAATTTGTGATATATATTTTAAAATCATTTACAATAAAGTTCGATCAGTTTTAGGACTATGGGTGTTAAGTCCTCCTTTTCTTTTGGTTTTACAATACGATCGTATTGTACGCCCGTGAAGATAAGTGACATGTCACTTATTCGCGAGTAATGACAGTTTATGGGGCCGGCGGAAGTACACGCCGATCAGCGCAACTCCCAAACACCCGGCGTAATTGCGGGGCGTACTGTATGCCCCGCAATTGCACCTTGTGAACAATCATTCCAGGTGACTAGTTAATGAAGCAAAGAGAATGCCAAGAGTGTGCAAAACTGTCATCAAAGCAAAAGGGGGCACTCTGAAGAACCTAAAATATAAAACAAATACTGGTTTGTTTTTCACTTTTTTGTTCACTAATTCCATGTGTGTTCCTTCATAGTGTCATGATTTCAAGAGGAACCTACAATGTAGAAAATAAAAAAAATACAAAAACAAGGAATGAAATGATGTATCCAAACTTTTGCCTGACAGGGTATGTTCACGCAGCTGATTTGGATGCTGATTCTGGAGCCAGTTCGGCACAAAATCTGCATCAGAATAAGTGTCCACACTTCCGTTTCCGGCGCCGACATGCAGTGAGGGAAGAGAAGGAGCTCCGGAGCGGCACCGCTACTAAACAAATCCAAGAAGGGTGAATGGAAAGATATTTACTGAAGATGGGGAAGTCCAAGTCTGCCAAACAAGTGGGGAAGGGAGTTAAGGCTCATTCTCATGAACAAGAGGGGGCTGCTGAACTCATACCTCATACAGACTGGGAAAACTTAATCAGTCAGCCGGACCAATCCCCAAAATCCACAAAGTCATCGAAATCTGACATAATCTGCAGCTCACCACAATCAGACGACAATTACAAATGGATTGCCACAGAGGTAGCCTGTCAGATCGCTCCAGACCTACAAGAGACTCTGGCCGCCACAGTGGCACATATGTTTGCCCAAGGGGAAAGAGGTGATATTAGAGAGCATGGGGATAGGCTGGAGGAGTTGGAATTTAAGGTGCAGTCTCTTGAAATGGATGCAGATGCTCTCAGATCTCAACTGCAAGAGGTTCTCTCAGACAACAAACGTCTATCTGAAAAGATAGACGATTTAGAAAACCGTTCCAGACGCAGCAATTTAAGGATCATAGGATTGCCAGAAGCTATTCCCCCTAACAACTTACTTAAGTTTTCCATAAAAATGGGACCTTCTCCATATTTTCAACACCAGCTGAAGCAGCATCCTATCTGGACAGAACAAAACGTCCGCCCCAGAAACCCCCCTCCCCGAGACGTCCCCTGGACTCCCCTCCACCAGAGTTGCAGAGGGAGGACACTGACCACCTGGTGCGACACTCCTCCCTTAGCCCAAAAGAGCAACGAAAATGTCCAGCCTCTTCTTTGGCCACCTGAGAGTATGGCAGATGAGGACGAAATTAATGCCATGGGTTTTCTAGCTATGGCTCAGGTTTAAAAGGGGGTTCTTTGAAAATGTCATTCATCTATCTTTACGAAACTTCGGTTAATTTGGGGATGAGGGGGTTGTGGGTGGGCTACTTCCCATTGGGTACCTCCCCCTGATCCAATTAATAGTGGGTGGGGGGCTGCCTGATGGGAGGATCCTATCACAATACACATATTTATGTGACACAGGCGTAACATGCTTTGTAAAAATTTAGAAAATGTCATTTTTGTTAATGCGACGGTGGAGGGTGGCTGTGGGGGGGTCTTTTCCCTGAGGGCTCCCCCCTGACCTCTTTGAGGGGAGGTGGGGGGCTACCTGACGGAAGGGATGCCACCATGACATCCATATCCATGGCAAGGTTTTGGCACTTGAAGCTTATCACTGTTCTGTTTAAAGGATCCAAAGACTCTGCAGTGGGGTACAGAATTTCTGCACAATGGTGGGATAGCAGCGGGAGCGGGCCGCTCTGGGAGCGACATGAGGATGTTTATATGTTATTGAGTTATTGAGTGATGTCGCTGCATGTCGGAAAAAACAGAAGTTCCACAACTCATAAGGGAAGGAGCCATAGAGAAACATGTGTCTCCTTCTGGGTTTCAGAAAGGGGTTTGGAAACCCCGCTTTGTTGGCTCGGTTTTGTTACGAGCAGCAATGTTGTTTATCTTGTTTCAAATGTTGGTAATTCAATGGAGGTATGGTCAGGATCAGCAACTGAGAGGCACAAAATTTACATGCTCCCTGTTGGCTCATTTTAGGTTCACTAAGAGCGAGGAGCACACAATGGGCTTAACATGTCTTAAAATGGGTAGGAGAGAGGGATATGTCATCAGGCAAGAAACCACATTCATTGGGCAAAATAATTAACATAATCTCCTGGAATGTGAAGGGACTCCGGTCCCCAGAAAAACGGATCATGGTTCTGAGGCATCTGAAGAGATTAAACTCTGACGTGGCATTATTACAAGAGACCCATGTAGAGAAAAGGGACTTCTTCAGATTAAAAAAATTGTGGGTAGGAGAGGTTTATGGCTCAGCAGCGGTGGGTAAGAAAGCTGGAGTAATCATATTGATGAGGAAAAATTTATCCTATTCCCTAGTAGAACAAACCCAGGACCTGGAAGGCAGAATTTTTAAAATTGTAATTTCTATAGCAAATACTAAGATGGAGATAACAAAAAATTTTCCAGAATTTGACACAGCAACTGATAGCGGACGACATCCCTCTAAAAATCATTGGAGGAGATTTTAACGAGGTACTTAATACCTCGGAAGACAGATCCTCTAGGGGAATCAGTAGAGACAGGAACCTAAGAGAAATGGTAGGACGTGTTGACCTTATAGATGTATGGCGGACGCTACATTCAGAGGGGAGGGATTATTCTTTTTATTCTGCTCTTCATGCAACTTGGTCAAGAATTGACTATTTCCTAACGACACGCCAGATGGCAAAAAGAGTAAGGGCAGCCACAATAGAGGACATACTAATATCAGATCACGCGCCCATCCGCCTACAGATTCATGACTTTACACCCCGAGGAACAGAGTATATATGGCGCTTCCCCTCATATTTGTATAATGACGAAGATTTTGGGAATTGCTTGCGTAACTGGTGGATAGATTATAAAACAACAAACTCTATCCATGAAAACAATCTGTTCTGGGAAACGGCAAAGGTAGTTATCCGAGGAAGGATAATGTCGTACATAGCAGCTAGAAAAAAAAAAGGTAGCAGCAAAAATAGACACCTTAACGCAAGAGTTAAGGAGGGCATACACTCTATATAAAACACACATGAATCCGGAAAAAAGGGATAAATGGGCACGGGCCAAAAGCAATATTGAAAATTTGCTAGGACAGAGATCAAAAAAATCCCAGAAAGATGCCCAGTTATTCAAATTTGGCAATAAACCAGGTAGACTGCTTGCAAACCTGGCCAAAGGCCCACGGGCTCTGGCCACGGTAAATACCCTTAAAGATGCATATGGAAATCTAAAATATGCTGGGAAGGACATTGTGGACATATTTAAGACATTTTACTCTGATTTGTATGGCCCATCACAAACAAGTTCAGAGGAAGCAGAAAAGTGGTTACAAGAACAGGATATCCCAACTCTTTCGCAGGAGGACAAAGATTTTTTGAACGCTCCCATCACAAGTGAAATAATATCCCAGACGATTAGGAATTTGGCCAACCAAAAAGCCCCAGGTCCCATATGGTACACACCGCGGAAATTTATTATAAGGTGTTACTTCCTGATATTCTGCCCACATTAACAGCACTATACAACTCCTTTTTAGAAGGAGAAGGAATCCCCAAACTACTTAATGAAGCACACATACGGGTACTGCCCAAGCCTGATAGAGACCTCACCATCCCAGAGTCGTATAGACCTATGTCCCCTTATTCAAATGCGAACTAAAAAATAGCCCTCCAAGGATAAATGAGCGGATCGAAAAAAAAACATGCCATAATACTACCTAATTTGGATTTCGGACCAACCAACGTGGCTTAGTTTAAAAATAGTCAGCAGTTTAAAAACATCCCGCAAAGTATGATGTGCTGGATTGATATCAAAACTTCACCCGCCACAACCCCACAGATCCCCAGCTCTGCTGTCAATCGATGCCGAAAAGGCGTTTGACAATGTGAACTGGGAGTGGATGGGAAAAGTACTAATTCGAATGGAATTTGAAGGGCGATTCCAAGAATATATCCATTCCCTATACTCACCGCCACTTTTTTATTATACACTGTCCAACTGCTCGTTTGAACACTTGGAAATTGGAAAAACGTTTGCCTGGACTGATTGATCCCTCGATTTCTGCTGCACATTCGGATGGTAGTCAGAAATTGTTGTCGTCAACAACATGAAAGCATGGATCCATCCTTCCTTGTTTAACAACGTTCAGGCTGTGGTGGTGGTGTCATGGTTGTGGGGGAATATTTTCTCTTGGCACTTCTTTTGGGGCCCCTTGGTTACCAATGATGCATCGTTTGCAACAACCTTGTGGAATCTATGCCACGAAGAATTTGAGGCATTCTGAAGCAAAAGGGGTCCCAACCCATACTTCAGAGTAAAAAAAAACCTAATAAGGAGTCCGTGATTGATTAGTAACCCATCGGCTAGGATGCCATTTCGGGGAATTCCTACCCAAAAACTTTTCTGCGGGGGAGAGGTACAGGCAGGGTGTCCCTGCCCCACCCTTTTTGTTTAACATCGCCACTAAACCCACTAGTAGGGCATTTTTGCCCCATAAATTTACGATTTTTAAAGGGGCCTTTTTTGGGAAGGCAATCTCTAAAAAATAGCGCTTTTCGGGGAGACATTATCTTTTTTCTTTTTCCAACCCAAAAAGGGATGTCCCCGGGGGTTCAAAAAATTACCTTAAACCCAAATTTGGGAAAAATTATGGGGTTTTAAATTTAACTTTAAAATAAATCGGGGGACACTCGATCTTACCCCGCCAGGGGGCAACAAAAACTAAAAAAGCCCGAGACAATTTTCCTAACAAATGGGTTTAAAGGGCCTAAAAAATTTATTTGGGGAATTAATTTTTAGGTAAAACCCACCAAAAATCTCTTTATTGACCAAAAATTTTCCCCCTCCCACTAAAACAAAAATTTTGGCAAAAGGAAACGGGACTATTTGGGTAACTACTAAACCCCTTAAAGGGCAAAAACCCATCTTTTTAAAAAAATGTTTTAAGTTTCCCGCGAGACTTTTTTTTTTCCCAATGAAAAAACAAATACCCCTCCTCCCAAAAAAAACCCTTTTTGAATTAATAAACAGGGTCCATTTTTTATAAAATTTTTTTGGGAAAAGAAAGCCCCCAAAGGGATACCTTATAAGAATTTGACGCCCCAAAAGGATTTTGGGAAAGATTAAAATTTTACCAAATTTTAAAACTATTAAATTTTTGGGAAATCCGTTGCTTCGTCCTAGTTTGGATTGGATCAAGGGAACTTCCTTTTTCTCCAATACAGAACTAGAAAGAGAATTAATGACCCCCTGGAACCTTAATGCGCTCTTACACACCTCATATGCCGCACTCCCGAAGATAGCGCGCCAAAGCTTGTTACCCCGGGATACCAATAGGAAGCTTGGAAGGCGGCCAGGAAGCTATATAAACTCCCATTTCAATTTAGTGGGTATTTAATCTGGGAAGGACACCCAGAACTTCTCCCAGGCCAGGGCCAGGCAAGATTAACGCAATGGAAGGAGAAAGGGGTGCACCAGGCTATGTCGCTAATCAACCAACGGGAGGGAAGATTTCTCTCATTTGAAGAGGTTCAGGAGAAATATGACATTGGGAGCACAAAATTTCTGGAATATAGACAAATAACAGACTTTCTAAAAAAAAGAGCTGGTCAGATGGGAAACCTGACTAAAATAACTGTAATGGACACTCTGGCAAGGACAGTGAAATACACCTCAAACTCCTTATCCCAAAACTGTACGCAGGATTACTTTGCCCGTGAAAGATCCACCCGTCGGGTTGAAATATTAAGAAATGGGAAAAGATTTCCCGAATATTGAATAGCTCAGGAAGTTTTTAGAAGGTGGAATCAGATCAGAAAAGAAAGTGTTGATGAGGCATGGAGGGACATTTTTTTAAGAATAGCACACAGGACCATATACGTTTAAATTTATCCTACCTCACCCGTCCTTTCCGGATCGGGGGTTTTGCATTCCGATGCATGAGTCCTCTTACGGATTTGAATCATGGCATTTGGCGTGTCCAGCCACACAGGATTCTGGAATGCACTCGCTCAGATGCTAAAGAGTAAAATGTCTATAACCCTTCCATTAATACCCGAAACGTTTCTATTTCATAAGCTCCCGGAAAGGAGGGGGAAAAGGCGGAAAAATCGCAAAAAAAAAGAAATAAGATTATACATATATTCTAAGGCAGCCAAAAGGTACGCTCAGGGGTTTTGGGCTAGCGCACAAACCCCAAATAGGATGGTAGTACAAACGTCGGGGAAAAACTTTTGGGAGGGGCAAGCTTGCAATAATCTACAATAAAAAGCACAGACGAAAGTTTTTTGGGGTAGGGGAAAACTTTATTAAAACTTTTTGACGAAAACTATATCAAATCTTTTTAGCAGACTTTCTCTCAACCCGTGGTTATAAAACCCCCAGATGGCAGGGCTCTAGGGAAGTTCAGATTCAAAAATCAAGGCCCGGGGGAGAGGGTCAAAGAAGACAAAACTCTCTTTTCCTCATGTGCTCAAAAAAATGCCTACCTCTTTTTTTTTTCGGTCATATTTCAATCTAACTTTGCGCCAACATTTTTTTTTTGTTAGGGCCTTCACAGGCTTATTTCGTCGTGATTGGCGCCGTATGCGGCCAGATTTGCCCCTGCAGTACGGCCCCAATCCGTCGCAGAAATTTCGGTAATCCACCGTTCCATAGAGAACAGTGGTTTCCCGTCCGTCCCCGTTCGTTAAGCCGGGGCGGGGAGAAATGACAGCACATTATCCTACGCAATACCCCGTGAAATGCTTTTTGGGGGCCGGGGGGGACACCCCCGCCCGCGCCCCCCCCTTATTAACCCCAGGGGGGGAATTGCAGCGCAATCCGGTTGCAATTACGGTTTAGTAAGCCTGTAAACCCGGGGGCTTGGGGTTTATGTTTCTGTGTCAAGAATACGGTTTGTAGATTTTTGGAAACATGCCTTTTGGGGTTTGTATTCATTAAAGATTTTTTAATATACTGATTTCCACTGTTCACAGTATTTTCAATCTTGAAAAAACAGGTTGTTAATAAGCTCTGTAACTTGTGCAAGTTTAATTTTGAAAAATTATAAAAGAATAAAAATGTCATGAAAAAAAAAAGAAAAAGCCCCCCAAAACTGACAGCACTCCGCCTTGGGTGTTTACACGGTGCTTTTTTTTGGTGCGTTTTTTTAGGGCTTTTTTTGGATGGGTTTTTTTGTGGGGAAAGCACAATTAATGCTAAAACATTGTTGGCACAAAAAAAACGCATCCCAAAAAACCTCAAAAACCCCCAAAAACCCCGCCCCGTGTAAAAGACCCTAAGCAATTTCCACGGCTTATTCAACCGAATTGGGGACGGATTTCGCCCCGTACGCTTGAATAAGGGGGGGGGCGGGGGACGGGGGGCTCCCCCGGCCCCTAGACAATGCATTATTTTAATTATAATAATGTGGGATGTCACTTTCTCCCCCGCGGGGGATTCGCCGAGCAGGGGGAATGGAATCCATATTCTCTATCAGAACTGGGATTTACTGTGTTATGGGACGGGTTGGACCAAACCGCCCCCAATAAACCGTGTGAACGGGCCCCCATTGTTTTTAAAGAAATCTTACGCATCACACAACGCTGATTTTTTTTGGCGCTGAAATAGAACTGACATATCAACTCCTGAGGCGGATTTAGTGTTGAATCCTCACACAGTAAATTGGAGGTTGAAAATCTGCTCTGAAATCAGTGTCAAATCCACATCCAAAATCTGTGCTTACTGGTGCCGATTTTTAGTCTGGATTCCACGTTGGATAAGCGCTGAAATCAGCCGCGTGAACCCATCTGTACTGTACATCTTTCCTGATATTATGACGCCCATGAGCAACAAATGTTGAGAAGAGATCTGCCGTGGGGAAGCGACTTATGGTAATTATTTTTCACGATTCAGAGCAAAAATAAAATCATGAAGCTTTAAAATGGAAAATTAATGAAATGAAATTGATTCATTGCCTGATCCTATTGTGTGTATTTGAGTGTTTTGCATATATATGTGTGTGTGTAATTTGTGTATATGCCTGCCGCTCAGTGCTACTATATATGTTTGCTGTATAGCAGCAGTCCGACTTCTGTAAAGGAGAACTCATTTTGGCATCTTGTAATTTTGCATCGTTATATGAACAAGTTTCCACAGGAAGTGAACGACATCTCAAAAAGAATCTGAAATGCATAAATCATCTGCTATACTCAGCAGAAAAACCCCATCATGGGGAAGTTCAACAAGCAGTGTGTGGCGGAAACAGGATGCAGATTTCCATCATGGTGACTATTGCTTGGTGCAGCATCTTACCCCAGCGCCCTTATAGTTTAGACTGGCCCAGGTAACTCTGCTTTAAAATGTATAAATTGGGTCAGTGTGTGTGGGATAGGGAAGGGGTTGATGCAAATCCTTATTTACATGAACCCTTGCCCCATAAACTCTCTATAAAAAAAATTTAAATTAGAAAAATTAAATAAAAAAAGCTGCTATAAATGTTCATAGTGGGTAAAAATAGGTCCCAGAATTTATCTCTTGGGGTATGTTCAGATGGCGCAATTATGGCCCACTGTTAATGCCGTCTTTTGCACTTTGAAATATCGGACTTGCAATCCTCGGGGTATTATTTGTGGATTATCAAGCACGTCTGCTGGATGACAGCGAAACCAGGGATGGACACAGGTATGTGCAGCCTGTGCTAGGATTGTTAGAGAAATAGAAGTGGGTGCTCAATGATGAGATAATAGCGACTAAGGGGCCCATACACATCCCCACATATGGGCCCATAGACATCCCTGCACAAGGGGCTCATAGATAGCCCCGCATAGGGGCCCATAGACATCCCTGCACAAGGGGCTCATAGATAGCCCCGCATAGGGGCCCATAGACATCCCTGCACAAGGGACCCATACACATCCCTGCACAAGGGGCCCATACACATCCACACATATGGGCCCATAGACATCCCTGCACAAGGGGCTCATAGATATTCCTGCATAGGGGCCCATAGACATCCCTGCACAAGGGACCCATACACATCCCTGCACAAGGGGCCCATACACATCCCTGCATAGGGGCCCATACACATCCCTACACAAAGGGCCCATACACATCTCCGCATATGGGATCTTAGACATCCCCACACAAGGGGCCCATAGACATCCCTGCACAAGGGGCCCATACACAACCCCGCAAAGGGGCCCATACACATCTCCGCAAAAGGGGCCCATACACATCCTTCCACAGGGGCCCATACACATCCCTCCACAGGGGCCCATATACGTCACAGCACAGGGGCCCATACACATCTCTTGCCGAGCCCCTACCATACAGGCACCATCAGGAGAACCAGCGAGATGATTTTTCTATTGTTGTTTGTTCCCTGCTCAGGGGCCCATACACATCCCCACAGAGCCCCATTACACGTCTCTGCAGAGGGGCCCATACACATCCCTCCACAGGGGCCCATACACATCCCTCCACAGGGGCCCATATACGTCACTGCACAGGGGCCCATACACATCTCCGCACAGGGGCCCATATACAGTCATATGAAAAAGTTTGGGCACCCCTATTAATCTTAATCATTTTTAGTTCTAAATATTTGGGTGTTTGCAACAGCCATTTCAATTTGATATATCTAATAACTGATGGAACAGTTAAATATTTCCCGGGTTGAAATGAGGATTATTGTACTAACACAAAATGTGCAATATTAGTTATTAGATATATCAAATTGAAATGGCTGTTGCAAATACCCAAATATTTAGAACTAAAAATGATTTAGATTAATAGGGGTGCCCAAACTTTTTCATATGACTGTACATCCCTTCACAGGGGCCAATACACGTCCCTCCACAAGGGCCCATACACATCCCTCTACAGGGGCCCATACACATCCCTCCACAGGGGCCCATACACATCTCTTGCCAAGCCCCTACCATACAGACATCATCAGGAGAACCAGTGAGATGATTTTTCTATTGTTGTTTCTTCCCTGCTCAGGGGCCCATACACGTCCCCCACAGGCCCCATACACGTCTCCGCACAGGGGCCCATACACAACTCCGCACAGGGGTCCATACACGTCTCCGCACAGGGGTCCATACACTTCTCTGCACAGGGGTCCATACACTTCTCCGCACAGGGGTCCATACACTTCTCCGCACAGGGGCCCATACACAACTCCGCACAGGGGTCCATACACGTCCCCCACAGGCCCCATACACGTCCCCCACAGGCCCCATACACGTCTCCGCACAGGGGTCCATACACGTCTCCGCACAGGGGCCCATACACAACTCCGCACAGGGGTCCATACACGTCCCCCCCAGGCGCCAAACACGGCCCCCACCGGCCCCAAACACGACTCCGCCCCGGGGCCCAAACACAACTCCGCACAGGGCTCCAGACACGTCTCCGCACTGGGGCCCATACACGTCTCCGCACAGGGGCCCATACACCCCTCCGCACGAGGGCCCATACACGTCTCCGCACAGAGGCCCATACACATTCCTGCACAGGGGCCCACACATGTCCCTCCCCAGGGAACCATATCCTTTCCTGCTACAGGTGTGTTAACACAGAAACTAGCTGACAATATGTGGATGGATAAACCCATAAATCCGATATACCCTGCCTTTCCAGAGATTCACAAGGGTGGTTTTCCTAACCTTTTTTGCCCCATTGTTTCTGGGATCGGCTCACTGAACGAGAAGCTTGGTCAGTGGGTCGATCACCAATTACAACCGTTGGTTACATGCCTACCCGGATACATACACGACACTAAACATCTCTTGGCGTCATTAGAGTCTACTACGTGGCATGGAAAACTTAGTTGGCTTTCATGCGATGTAGTCGCCCTCTATCCTAGTGTTCCACATGATGAGGGTCTCCAGGTGTTAAAGGTTTTTCTGAGAAAATACAGCACATATTCTAACAACAAGCAGATTTTTCTGTCGGAGGCCACACACTATTTGTTAAAACACAACTTTTTTATTTTTAATGAAAAGGTTTTTTTGCAGTTACAGGGGGGCTCCCACAGGCGCTAGATTTTCTCCATCTCTGGCAGGCATATTATATGGCTGCTTGAGAGGAAGAATTTTTGTTTGCAGTAAGCAATCCATTCCTCTCCCACATCAGGTGGAATGAGAGATATGTGGATGATCTTCTTCTGATGTGGCAGGGGAGTGAGACAACTGCCAAGGAATTTGTACAATACATCAATCACAACACTATGAATTCGAAATTTACTTTCCAATAAGCAAAACACAAAATTGACTTTTTGGACATAACACTGATAGGAAAGGAAAATGGAAAAATAAAAAAATCAGTTCCATATATGAAATTCAACGCTGCTCGCATCATCATGCCAGCACAGACATGTCCTTTCTAACATTGCACTAGAGCAAAAAGAAACTGTTCAGTCTCCAATATGTATCCACAGGTGGTAAATGAAATTATCAATAAATTAAAAAAAGCCCGAGGCCACTCAACCAACAGGTTTAATGTAGCAAAGAAAAAAATTGCAACAGCGGATAGAACTAGTTTGCTAAGCATGCACAAATGTGAGACAACTCAGGTAGCACAAGCAGTTGTATTTTCAACTACTTAGGCTGATTTCACATGGCTGAAGCACGCCGTAATTGTGCGACGGATTTCGCCCGCAATTACGGCGGTTTTTCGGGGCGTGGGCAGGGTGGCAGCTCACCGGCCCTATAGACAGCCATTATCCACGGCACGTATCCCGCCAGGATAATGTGCATGTCACTTTCTCCCCCCTCGATGTATTCACCGCGCGGGGAGGAGAGACGGAATCCCTAGTTATCTATCAGAACTGTGGATTACCGTAATGGCTGGCACGGATTTCAGCCATATTGCAGCACAGTACGGCGCGCAATACGGCTGAAATCCGTGCCAGAAATAAGCCGCGTGAACGAAGCCTTAGGGTATGTCCCCACGGCACGGGTTTGGGGCCGGTTTTTCACCCGGGTTTTTTGCGGTTTTGAAGACCGCCAGAAAAAACGGCCGAAAATGAGCACAATTGTGCTCTAAGGAAAACCCGTGCAGCAGTCTCCACTGCACGGGTTTTCCGTCGGGCGGTTTTTCTGCCCACGGGCCGTTCAAAAAGCATTGCGCATGTTCATTCTTCCGTCCGGTTTCCGGACAGAATATGAACACCTCAATGGGAGGGGGGACGGCTGCAAAACAGGACAAATACCGGTCAGGTAAACCGACCGGTATTTGTTCGCTGCCGTGGGGACACAGCCTTAGGCCCCGTTCACACGGCTTATTCACGCCGGATTTGCGAGCCGGATTGCGCTCGCAATTCCGGCTGGAATAAGGGGCGGGTGCGGGGGCGCGGCCCGCCAGCCCCATAGACTTCCATTATCCACGGCAGCGACGGAGGAGCGACGGAATCCACTGTTCTCTATGAGAACAGTGGATTACCGTAATTACTCCGACGGATTGGCCCGTACTGCAGCGCAAATCCGGCGCGCAGTTCGGCGCCAATTCGCGGCGAAATAAGCCGTGTGAACACGGCCTTACAGTCCACAATTCAAACCAAATAACCAACATAATCAACAAACATACCACTGCTTTATGTCAACAAATAGCTACAAAATTTATTGGAACATGATCTGAAATGTGTACCTCGCCCTGCACCCACTTTAGGTTCTCTTATGTCACCCAGTCTATTGAAGAAGGAAGCTAAACCCGAAGGCTCTTGGCTTGATGTTAAAGGGGTTGTCTCACTACATTGATTCATCTTACCTCAGTTCTGTTTTCTTGGTTTCACTTTCAACTCGGGGGCGTATTTACTGGCTTCCACTAGGCTGCAGTAGAAGCCAGGTCTGTAGCTATAGCAACCAGTGCTGGCAGCCTATCAGGATAGATCAAACAGGTCTGTAGCTATACTGTCCTGAGGAGCTGATGCAGCCCATACAAGAGAGGTTATCTAGGAATAGGTAGGACACTGTTAATGGACACATATTGCAAAGTAACTTGTTTTTGCAAGATCTTTAACATAAAAAGCAGTCCTTGTAGTGAAACAACCCCTTTAAGGGCTTTTACACATGTGTACCGCTTGTACGTATGCCACAAACACGGCTTTGTTTCAGTCTGCCTATAATAGTAATTCCTTTACCATCACCAGTTATATGTAATAGCAAATACGTTATTTATGTGATTGGCTGTCAGATATGTAACGTACAATATTTGAGCTGCACGATTAGCAGGTGCTTTAAATAGGTCTTGTCAGCGGGGTACGCTGCACTGGTTATGTGAAACCTCGAGTGATTGGAGTTTGTTTGTGAGAAATTATTTTACAAGTAAGAAATAAAGAAATATTTTAACCACTGTAAATTTTTTGGAGCTGGCAAAACTCGAACTCTTTCTTGCAAAGTCAAAGCTGCAGTTTCGCTCCTTGTTGAGCCCCTCCCACTGTTATCATCAGGGGCCCATACATGTCCCCACACAGGGGCCATACACGTCCCCTCACAGAGGCTCATACAAGTCCCCGCACTGTGGCCCATACACGTCCCCTCACAGAGGCCCATACACTTGGGCTGTGGAGTCGGTAAACCAAAGTTCCGACTCCTCAATTTCCCTGACTCCGACTCCCTCATGCACGGCACATGTTTAAGTGATAACTTTATCGTAGTAAAATGGTAACATCAGGCTTTTTATCACTTTATGATACAATAATCAAGCTATTTAGGTAGAACAGACACTGACAAGCAAAAAGGTAACAATATTTTGAACTTTTGACTTTCAAGCTCCATATCTCACCATCCACTGCAGCTTTGTACATGAGGCTACCATCATTTTATAGACAATCATCTTACCGATCTTGTACATACATTTGACTTGCCAGTATTTAGCATCTGCTTAGTTCTGCAGATTCTTGTCCTGTAACTGCATTTTTACTGTGTTGCTCCTAAGAATCAACATGTTGTTTTTTATTATCTTGTTAGTATTTGGTAAATCCACCTTTGGCTTTCAGCTCTGCCTGAATCCTTCTGGGCTCTGAATCAGATTCAACCATGTCTTGAAAAAAGTCTGATCCCAGGTCTCTTCTACATGTTCCCAATGTTGATACATACTGGACTTGGGTATGAACACAGCTTTTTCTTCAACTCTCACCACAATTGTTCGATTGGGTTGATACTTCGTTGTCGTTGAACCATTCCTTCTCCAACCTTGATGTATGTGTTAGGTCGTTGTTCTGCTGGACACTGTCGTCCTTTTCATACCCATAGTACTCGAGTGTATGAAGTAACTCATCTTGTAGGACACTCACATATAGCTCAGCATTGAGACCATCATCGATCCTGGTCAAGTATCCAACATCTAAAATTATGGAAGGCCTCACATTCAAAGCTGTAGTAGATGGTGAGATATGGAGCCTGAAAGTCACAGGTTCAAAACATTGTTACCCTTTTGCTTGTCAGTATAAAATATATTTAATGGATACAATACCAAAAACCTTACAATTTTTTTAATAAGGAAAGCGATGCAGTTAGTGGGAAAAAAATGTCCTGAATAACATTTGTGGAGTCTATGCATTTATTCTGAGAAATAATATCGCCTCCAGCAGATCCTTCTTCATAGATTACCTCAAATCTGATCTCATTATTTCCAGGCTAGAGAACGGCCTCTCTACACTAACTTGGGTTGGGGGTCAAAGCAGTGACCACATGGGCCAACATCTCTAACAATGTCAGGGTATAAAGGAATTGCCTCAGCCACAGTCAGTTCTGATGAACAGTCGAACTCTTCTACTACTTTGAAAGCAAGTGAAAAATGTTGCTGAAATCTGGTCAATCTGTTTGCTGTGGGAGCGGAATCTTTTCCCCTGTGGCAATGCTCTGTCTGCTCCATGTCATCCAAATACTTTTCAAAATTACACTCCTCATTTGATGAGGCTGAAGATATGGGAGCAGCAGCACTGGTAGGACCCAGTTCCTCTTGCTCTTGGCACTGCATTCAACTAACTGTACTAATTTATTATATATTTTGGAAGTCGGAGTCGGTTCATTTTATAACAACTCCACCAAAATGGGCACCGACTCCACCTCCACAGCCCTGCATTACACTTCCCCGCACAGGGGCCCAAACACAATTCCGCACATGGGCCCATACACAACTCCGCACATGGGCCCATATACAACTCCGCACATGGGCCCATACACAACTCCGAACATGGGCCCATACACGTCCCGAACAGGGGCCAATACACGTCCCGAACAGGGGCCCATACAGGATTGTACAGGGGACCACACACAACCACGCTTAGAGGTCCATACACGACCACGCACAGGGGCCCATACACATCCCTCCAAAGGGACTAGAGATGGGCGAATTTCCCGAAATTCGTTTCGTTCATCTTCGCCGAATTTCTCGGCAAAAAATAACTTCGCTCCGAATTACTTTGGCACGAATCACGTTAAAAAACAGCTATTTCCAGGCTGCACAGAGCCGGGCAGGGTGCTGTAGAATGTTGTGCCATGCTTAAATATGCAGAGGGAGCTTAGTTTGGTCTTCAACAATTTTTGTGTTTTAGTATGATACGCACATGACTGCCGCCGCTCTTAGATCGCTTCACTATAAAATTCCCTGGGCACTTAAGAGGGCAAAACTGACCCAAAAAACTGAAGCGGGAATGTTCCCTGATAAAGTCATGCCAGAGAAAGCTGGAAAAAACAAGCTGAAAAGCTCAGGTGGCAAAAATCAGTGACAGAGTGGTGAGGTGACGCGGCAGCCACAGAGCAATGAGGTCAGAGAGTGGCACAAAGACATTCTGGAGGTGGCAAAAAAAAGGAGTAGGTCACAGAGTGGCACAATGACACAGTGTGGGAGTCACGGCAGCAGCAGCATGAGGTTCAGACAGTGGCACAATGACAGAGTGTGTGGTCACGGCATCAGCCACAGCACAGCATGAGGTCAGACAGTGGCACAATGACACAGTGTGTAGGTCACGGCAAGCAGCCTCAGCACCAGTATGAGGTCAGCAGTGGCACAATGACACAGTGTGTAGGTCACGGCAGCAGCCACAGCAGCAGTATGAGGTCAGCGTGGCACAATGACATTCTGAGGTGGCAAAAACAGGAGTAGGCCACAGAGTGGGACAATGATACAGTGTGGAGGTCACGGCATCAGCCACAGCAGCAGCATGAGGTCAGACAGTGGCACAATGACAGAGTGTGGAGGTGGGTGGCAATACCAGTCCCTGGTAAAGATGGTTGGGGGGCCGATGGAGAAACTGTCAGCAGATGTGTGGCATCAGGCGGGTGGCGGCATCAGAATAGTGGCTGAGGCAGGTAGTTTGAACCCAACTCATTTTTCACAGTTTTTGGGGGAGGCGTCATGGCTGATGTAGTCTGACACCTAAGCATTGGTGTGTGGAAATTCCTGGCCGATCCACGCCCGATTCATCTTTAAAAAAGGTCAGTCGTTCCACTTTCCCGTGGACAAGCGGGTTCTCCTTGGGGTAACGATGGCCCCTGCCGCACTGAACACCCGCTCTGATGCCACACTACTGGCCGGTGCAGGACAGCTTTTACCACTGCAAAACCTCAGGCAAGTTGCGGCAACATCCAGTTTGGCTGCCCAGTAGTCCAGCGGATCTTCTTAACTGGGGTGGCAGAGTGCTGTCCAAGAGGCCACCATGATGGTTTTTCAGGACTGCTCCAGTCCTTCTGCTGGCGACCTAAATCCTTCCTCATTAGGGCGGTGAAGGGAAGCTGTATCATCAGTGACTCCAGACTTAAGTACTTGCTGATGGAGCTGGACTGCTCCTATCCCCCCACCTTCTCGCCCCAGCAACCGCTGCAGTAAGTTCGTGAGCCGCTGGTGAACCCCCGGTCAATACCTGTCAGAGGAGGGACGATGCCCGCACATAGGGCAGCGGCCACTGATTACGGATGGATTTCCCTATAGATTTGAGTTTGACCGCCTCTCATAGCTGGGAAAAAGCTCCCATTTTGGGAACCCGGTAGCGAGAGTCCAATAGGGTGGGGAGCCAGAATTTCAATCCCTCTGCCATGCTGACAATTCGTCTGTCACTCAGCCAGTGTCAAATAAGCATGCTGCGGGCCATCTGCACAATGACTCCGAGGGTCTCCCTGCCTCCATTACCACTGTATACCTGCCACGGTGCTTGGGGGTCATCTGCTCGTCTTCTCATCACACCACGCCTCCACTCCTCCTCTCTTGTCACCTGGGTAGAAATACCACTCATTTACCTGTACAATGCTTTCAGCACCAAGTCCTCCTCCTCCTCCATATTCAGTCCCCACCGGACCTCATGTGGCCATGGAGGAATGTAGTTCGCCCCTCCAGTCCCCTGCCCAGTACAGATTTTTTCAAAGCCATCTGTATTCCAGGACATGAACAGTGGAATGACGTTTATTCATCCCGTAGTCCTGGCGACTGAACAAATAAGTCGCCTCCCACGAATGGCACAACAACCGCGGTGTCAACGCATGAGCAGCCACACGGCTGACAATCAAAGTTACAAAGGGGAGTACTTCTGTCTGGATCTCAAAAAATCGTTAATTGCCTTTCTACTGTTCTTACACAGTTCCAGTCCACTAAGTTCAGGCGGAATTTCCAACGTGAAACATCGCATATCAGAGTGTGTTGGTGGGGGAGGCCGTATTGCCGCTGCAACACGATGGAGGTGTTCTGGCTTTTGTACGAATGGATAAAGTGCATGCACAGTTTCCTGGCAATTTTCAGAATGTTTCTGAATATCGTGGAAGACTTCAGGAACCTTATCACAACCAGATTGAACACTCGCCAAGCAGGGCGCATGGACCATCCATCTTCGTGCATACGCGGACATACCATATATTCCTTCCCCCATTGTCCGTCACCATGGTTTCCGATTTGCAGTTGGGCGCGGAGAAAGCCACACAATCGATATTCTTTGCTGCATGACGCGGGAGCATACCTCCCCTGTATGTAAATTCTGTTCGCACGAGGCAAGCCAGAGAGTAAACTGCGTGACAACCGTGTGCCCTACACATGTGGTTAATGAGGAGGCAGTACTTGTAGGAGGCTGAGATGGTGGTTGGTGGAGGAGGAGGAGGACATTTTGGCGCAGGACCAGCGAGTTTGACAACGTGGAGAGACAGCGGCGTCACCTTCCAAGTGTTGTTGTTATGCCTAGTGCCGGAAGCACATTTACACCCATGGCCATAAAGGATATGTACTGCCCTTGACCGTAGTTACAAGCTCCAGACGACCGCGCTGCCGTGCACCTATGGAAATACAAAACCGAAAAAGCTTAAGGACTGGCCCACCATATGTTCTACAATATTTATGAAGTGCTGGTACTTATCCCTTTATTGAAAAGAAAATTACGGCCCTTGGAACTCTCCATTCGGCTCGGCAACAATGCCAATTAGTTCCTCTGATGGTGCAAGAGTCCAGCCATTGGGAAAGGGAGGGACTGCAGTAGCCACAACTTGGGACAGGACATCGGTCAGCTGCTGCCTTAGGATAGTGTGACGCAAACTGTTAGTCTCTTTGCAATCGCTCTCGCTGAACGACTGCTAGCACCAGATAAGCGATGAGCAGAGCATCTGACCGGGAGATGATTTCAAAAGAAAAGCTCCCTTCTGCAGGAGGTGGAGCCTTGACTGGCTGCAATGGCATGGCGTGCCACTGGGGCTCTAGCTGCTGCTTAGCGTCGGCAGGAATGGACCCACCACATCTGAGCCAACGCTTCTCCCAGGCCACCGATGGTGGACGCTGCATGTGTTGACGCAGGGCCCGTGTGCCGAACGTTAGCTCCCTGGCCACGCCTTCCTTGCGGCTTACCAGATTCTACATATACCCATATTCAGCTCCACCGTGTCTTAGCAAGAACTGCCACACCGCCGAGTATCGATTTTACCGCCAACGCTCCGCACTGAGTGACTACTACACGGCCCGCTGCCTCGCTGAACCCCTGTGCCGCTACTTTCTGGACCTGCGAAGCGGGATTTTTACCCCGGGCCCGCTTGGCTCCCACCCACACTGCTGCAATCCCTGCTGAACGTCACGGCCACTAACAAATCCACTATGCAGGCTGCGCCGCAGCCTGACGCGCAAGTCAGACGCCCTATTCGGTATGGGGGTGGGGGGGGGGGGGGGGGGGGGGGGGGGGGGGGGGGGGGGGGGGGTCCGCGGTTACGTTCGAGGCAGTGGGGGTTCCCCTCGGCTGGGGGGACGATGATAAGCCATTGCCTCACCCGCTAACGCGCCTCAGAATACTACCTTTCAATTCAAAAGGCATTTCTTTACGTTAATATGTGTTAATATCGAACTGTCAACTGGGGATACGTGCGCTGGGGTTCCCATTGTGATCCTACACTATGGGTTCGGGGGTACGTTTGAGGTAGTGCACCTTGGAGTGAGATTGTCTTATGCGCCCTGATCTATGTGATCTTCGGTTACTCGGCACAAAGCCCCGAAAAGTGGGACCAATTATATAGCCAGTTTTAGTGCTCAACTCATTACAAAGGCCCGTTCCGATTTTTTGTTCCGGTGCATCATATTTGAAACTCTCCACCACCCCAATTTATAAAACAATCAAATCGCATTATTAGGTCTACCCGTGACTCGTCATCTGTAATAACCTTCGCAGAGGCCCAGACCACACTAGTAAGCTCACTGATTGATGGAACCGGATGTGGAACAGAGGCCGGGCTGAAGGACAAGGTGAGGGCCCGCTGACCCGCTCCCGGGCCATAGCCAACTAATTGGTGTGTCAGAGGTTCCCACGGACTCTTCAAAGGCCTGCGGTGTTGTCAGATGTCATCTGGGAGAAAGTGGATGACTCTAGTCAACCAATCAAAACCCTTGGGTTGCAGGTCAACACACATGAAACGTCCGCTAGATTACAGCGGCATTGTGCCTCACCGAGTGACCCCTGCTGCGATGTCTCCCTTGCTTGTGCTGCGACCATGGCCTGTTCCAGGAAATGTATTGTCCATCTGCCAATCGCAGGATGCAGCAGCCTGCCACCTCTCTGTCCTGACATAACTGTTTGATCTAAAATGTACATACACAGATTGGATGAAGCTATCTAGTATAATGATAAAATATACACCCCTGTTTTTGACTCCAAATGAACCCAGTTAACAAGCTTGGGTAACCCTTGGAATATAAATTGCGCTCCACAAATGGGCAGGAAAAAGTTGACTTGTATGTGCCGTTTAAAAACGCTGTGCGTATTTTACGAATGTAAAGCACAAACAAGGCTTAATTAACCTCGGATATGAATTATGCTACAGAATTTCTTCTGTGGCGGTAAAAACAAAGTTTCTTTACTGAGTACAACTGCAGAACAACCTTAATCTAACCCCAGGATGTAAATTGACGCCAAACAATTGAGCAACACACAAACTACCGTAGGCTTTTGTATCTTGTATTCACAATGGCATGTTTCAACCTACAACAACAAGAGTAAAAAAATAGTAATAAACCTTCGCTAGAGACTTATGCCTACAGAAAAATTGTATGTAATTTTGGCGTATGAAACTTGAACGGTTTCTTGTGGTCCCACACACCAGCAAAACAACGCTTAATTAACCCCTGGATGTAAAATGCGCATAGAATTGAGCAGCCAATGAAGTGGTATTTGAATTGTAAAAACAAAACGCTGGTATCTTAAATGAAATACAACGGGAAAACCCAGGCTAAGATCACCCTTAATATTAGAATGTATATGGCAGCAACAAGTGGACACACACTGGATTTCAGATCCACTACCCCAAATAATCAAAATAGAACATTAAGAGAACATCTCTGAGACAATCTGAGACACCCCACAGAAATCCGCTATATAAAAATCAATTCTTTCAGCAAGAGCTAACAGTCCGCAGGTCAGCACCTTCCCTGATGAGCACAGTTAAGGAGTGATGAGCTCCCCAGCGTCCGCGCCGGGGTACTTAGTATAGTGCGGTGACGTCACAGAACCCGCCGGTCTCTGATTGGTTCACCCTCTGCACATGTCATGCAGGCTAATGCCCTCTTCTCCTTCCCAGAGTGCTTTGCCCCATGTAGCGCCATGGGTGCTCCCAGGCCATTTTATCAATCAAAAAGCACACCTTCATTCACCCGAAGTCCCCCAAACTTCGACTCGTTCAGACGAAGTTTTCCTGAAAATCTAAAAATCGAATTACCACTTTGTTAGAATCAATTCGCCCATCTCTAAAAGGGACCCATACCCTTCCCTGCTCAGGGACCCATACACATCCATCCACAGGGGCCAATACATGTCCCGACCAGGGGCCCATACAGGTCTGTACAGGGGGCCACCCACAACCACGCACAGGGGCCCATAAACATCCCCGCACAGGGACCCATATACAAACCCGCACAGGGACCCTTACACATGCCTCCAAAGGGACCCATACCCTTCCCTGCTCAGGGGCCCATACACATCCCCGCTCAAGGGCCCATACACAACCCCGCACAGGGGCCCATACACGTCCCCCCCCACAGGGGCCCATTTCCACAGTCCCGCCCGTGTGCCCCCCCCCCCCACAGGGGCCCATACATGCCCCCCCCCCCCCCACAGGGGCTCATACACATCCCCCCACCCACAAGGGCCCTACACATCCCCTCAAAGGGAACCATCCCCGTACAGGGGATCCCTGTACTTATCCCCCCCCCCCCCCTCACAGAGGCCCATACACATCCCCTCCACAGGGGCCCATAAATCCCACCACAACAGGACTCCATGACACAATCCCCACAACTCACAGGGGCACATACTGCCTCTCTCCACTGGGGCCACACAACCCTTCCCCCCCCCTGCTCCACAGGGCACATACACCTCTCCCTCTCCACAGGGTCCCATACAACCCCCCCCCACAGGGCCGCCCGCCCATACACATCCCCGGTCAAGGGCCCATACACAACCCCGCACAGGGGCCCATACACGTCCCCCCCCCCACAGGGGCCCATACACTTCCCCCCCCCCCCCGACAGGGGCCCATACACGTCCCCCCCCCACAGGGGCTCATACACATCCCCCCCACCCACAAGGGCCCTACACATCCCCTCAAAGGGAACCATCCCCGTACAGGGGATCCCTGTACATATCCCCCCCCCCCCCACAGAGGCCCATACACATCCCCTCCACAGGGGCCCATAAATGCCTACCACAACAGGGACTCATACACATCCCCCAACCACAGGGGCTCATACTCCTCTCTCCACTGGGGCCCATACACTCCTCCCCCCCCCCCCGCTCCACAGGGGCTCATACACCTCTATCCACAGGGGCCCATACAACCCCCTCCCCACAGGGGCCCATACACATCCCCTCCAAAGGTGCCCATACACATCTCCCGCACAGGAGCCCATGCACATCCCTACCCCAACAGGGGCCCATAAATGCCCCCCCCACAGGGGCCCATACACCTCTCTCCATAGGGGCCATTACACCCCTTCGCTCAGAGTGGCTCATACACCTCTCTCCATAGGGGCCCATACACCCCCCCCCCCCTTCACAGGGGCCCATACACACTCCTCCCCCACAGGAGCCTATGCACATCCCTCCTCCCACAAGGGGCCCATAAATGCCCCCCCACAGGGGCTCATACACCTCTCCATAGGGGCCCATACACACTCTCCCCCACCCCACCCCCCCACAACCAGGGGCTCATACACCTCTCCATAGGGGCCCATACACACCTCCCCCTCCCCCCCCCCCCACACACACACACAGGGACTCATACACCTCTCTCCACAGGGGTCCATACACCCCTCCCCCACATCCCCACACACACACACTGGGACTCATACACCTCTCTCCACAGGGGCCCAAAAACAACCCCCCCACCCCCCTAGGCGCCTACCCGCACAGGCGCCCAGGTCGCTGGTGGGTGTGTAGCGCGGCACAAAGTACAAGTAAATGTACCGCTACCCGCCCTACCCGCCTGTCTCTATGATGCGCCTCCTGCTGGCCGCTATCTGTAGTGGCTTCTCCTGCAGGATAATGATGCATTTCTGGCCATGAACAATCCGGACACATAGAAGAGAATAGCGGTGAGGCCTGCGCTTTCCAATCTGAGTTAGACACCCGCTTGAGTGCAGCGTCCCCACGTCAGGACACTCGGAGGGAGGACGAGCACTGGGCAGATGCTCCGCAGCCCCGCACTGTACTTACCTGCGCGGCCTCAGTCCGGGAGAGGAGACGGGCTCCGCTCACCTGTGCATCCTCCCGAGAGCTGGAGAGCAGCGCTGGACCGGCCGCGCCCGGAGCCGCCTCCTGATTGGCGGAGGCGCTCAGCATCACTTCCTTTGCCGGATTCTTTTGTGGCAGATGCTGCGGCGGCTCTGCTGTCTGGTGTGTGCCCGGATCAGGCAGCTCCTCTCATTGCACCCTGGCCCCTTGTGCCTCATGGGGGGTGAAGAGCTGCTCCTATATCACACAGGAGAGCATCAGCCGAGCCCGCTCAGGCGGGGGACGGCGGGTTATGTTGCTCAGCTTTCCCGGGTACTCACTAACCTGTCTAGCTTCCAGGAAAGCTGGGTGACACACCCCACTGCAGGCTATGATAAGAAGACAGGTTGGGGGATGTGACACAGCTTTCCCGGGCGCTCTATAGGCTATTCAGCTTTCCTGGATGCCTGCTGTGGGGGATGTCGCCCAGGTTTTCTAGGTGCAGAACCAACTATTCAGCATCCAGAAAAGCTGTGTGTCGCTCCATACCCCCCAGCAATCTGCTTTCTTATCATAGCCTTCTGTGGGGATGTCACCCAGCTTTCCTGGGCGCTCTATAGGCTATCCCGCATCCGAGAAAGCTGAGTGGTGCCCCATCCCCCACAGCATGTGCCCAGCTTTCCCGGGCGCTCTATAGGCTATTCAGCTTTTCCGGGAGCCTGCTGTGGGGGTTGTCACTCAGCTTTCCCAATAGCTTGACATACTATACACACCCGGGAAAGCTGGGTGACATCGCCTACAGCAGCCTATGATAGGAAAGCAGGTTGTTGTGGGGGATGGAGCATCCATTATTATATAAGTTTGTATAGTGTTGCTGTTTCTTACAGGTTTGTTCATTGGACTACGCCAGACCAATGTTTAATACATTTCTTAAATAAAATGGTCACTGAGGGCTGGTGTTGGGGAGTATTTATTTAAATAAAGTGGGGTTTTTTTTTCAGTTCTGTTTTTTGTTAATGTTTTTTCCAGTGATAGTAATAGAGGTGTCTGACAGACGCCTCTTCATTACTATCACTCGGCTTAGTGTCAGTCAGTATTGCTATTTTACAACCCAAGGCTGACAACTAAACACGCCCTTGTCACATTCAACCCCCAGTACCCAACGCACCAGGGGTCTGAGAAAAGCCGGTAAACCGTCAGTGAAGCCGACTCTAATAAGAATGCCTCTTATCCTGGTGTGGCTGCCAACGCGGTAATCTTAGAATGGAAAGACCAGTAACTATGGGAACTTCCCATTCTGATAGTGTCCAGGCTGCAGCTAGGCGTTTTTAACCTTGGCTAGGTTAAAGAAAAGGGGGACACCTCTCCGCATCGTTTTTTTTCTTTACGCAAATGAGAAGCAAACTATGGTGTATTTGTGTAAAAACGCGTTGCTATGATATATTTATATTGACACATAAAAAAGACACATTTTATAAGAGTAATTGTTATCCCCAGTGTCATTTAATATAGTCCACTAGCGCGCTAATTTCCTATTGACCCTTTGGATTGTTTGGATTTACGCAAATAAAGGAAATATGGGGTCCCCACTCTTTTTCATAACCAGCCAAGGTAAAACTGGCAGCTGCATCCTAATACTATCAGGATGTTAAGGTTCATGGATGTGGACCTTCCTATCCTAATAATACCAGCCCGCAGCACCCCAGAAGCGGACCATCACATTAGAGGGTTCACTCCTGATTGTTACCTGGCTCTTCCCTGGTGCTTTGGGTACTGGGGTAATATGAAATGGGGTATGAGTGTCACATTGTGTAGTGCAAAATCACCCGACCTACATCAAGTCCCAGTGATAGTAATGGTGAGGTGTCTGTCAGATACCTCCATTACCAACACTGGACAAAAATGTGGACTGGATAGAACACTTTACTTAAAAAAACTGTCCCCAACACCAGCCCCATTGACCATTTTATTAAAGAAATTGATCAAAGCTGGTACAGAATCACATACCAAGAGAATCGTCAATTTATTCCAAAGGTGGAACACTGTAGAAAAGTAGAAACATAAAAAAAAACTCTCCTCTGCAACTCTCTGAAGGGACATGGTAAGCGGCCGATCGCAGTGCAGGGGACGGACTTCAGGCCATACAATATGATCTTGGGGGGTACAGGCCACAGCTGCAGCACAATCTCTGGTGGGGTTGGTCCTCTGTCTCCCCCTGAAGATTGTGCTTGTAAGCTATGGACTGTATTCTGCCCCTGCCCCCCTACCATTGTGTTTTGGGACCTAATTGCGACACAAAATACCAACCCCCCAAAAATACAACCCCATGAACCCTTACCTTCCCCCATTACCCCATACCTTCCTCACCTCCACCTATCATTCCATGACCCCTCACCTCCACTCATCACTCCATAGCCCCTTATCCTTCACCTATCATTCCGTGACCACTCATCTCCACCTATCACCTCATAGCCTCCTCACAGCCCCCATCACCCTATAACTCCATCACCTCCACCTATCATTCCGTGACCACTCATCTCCACCTATCACCCCATAGCCCCCTCACCTCCACCTATCATTCCATGACCTCTCACCTCCATCTGTCACACCATAGCCCCCTCACTTCTACCTGTTATTCCATGACCTCTCACCTCCACCTATCACCCCATAGCCTCCTCACCTCCACCTATCATTTCATGACATCTCACCTCCACCTATCGCCCATAATTCCCTCACCTCCACCCATTACTCTATAACCCTCCACCTATACCTTTCACCCCATGAGGAGTTTGTACAGAGGTGGAGTGCAGCTAGGGAGATGCTAGAGTAAGATGCTAGAATTGCAGAGTAAGTTGTTTGTGTGGTAAATTCTGCAGATACAGGTCGTGGCTGGGAGAAGTTGCCATGACGGTCAGATGGAGAAGAGGGAAAGAGAATGACTTTCATTAGAGAAGTCATGTTCTGTAAGTCCTGCACTGTAATCACTTATATGTCTGTAGAGCCTATGTATATCTGGTATCTACCACTATATGGTTACTGTATGCTGGGAATATTGGTAGTACGTAATGGTTATATATTCAGGATCCGTACTGGCGAGCATTATTCATCACTATGTGGTAGGAGATATGTGGTAATATAGTGTGGCGGTATAAATTCAGTCACTGTGTGGAGGAGAATATATGGTTCCATGGTGTTGAGTATTATCTCAGTCACTCAAGTGGTGGATGGAAAATTGTGTCATAGTCTAGTGATATTATTCCCAGTCACTGGTGGTATATGTGGTTCATATGTTTTGATATTCATTCACTATGGTGGAGGGTGATATGTGGTCCAGTGTGTCGATAATTCAGCAATGTGATGGTGTTTATATGATGGTCAATGGAGTGGAGGTATTAAATTCAATCACTATTTGAAGATGAAATGTATTCATAGTGTTTTGCGATAATATTCAGTCACTATTGGTGGTGAAATGTGGACATAAGTGTATGCGATAATTCAGGGTCACTAAGAGGTAGGTGATAATGTGGTTATGGTTGTTGTGGTATTGTTTTCATCACTTTATCGGTGACGATATGGTGCTCATGTGTGATGGTATTATCATACTATTTTGGATACATTAGGTGGCAGTATTAAGTTGTCATTGTATAATATCGATATCATTGATAATATTGGTTGTTACAGTTACGTATTGTGATAATCTTTTACTGCCTTAGTATACGGTGTTATGTGGCAAATGTATGACCACTAATAAAAGTTCTGTATAAGGTGAAATCCAGCACCGGAATAAAATTTAAAGCTTTATTAGAAATTAATTAAAAATATAAAAGTTGAACAGGCACATACAATAGTCATAGCACACACAAACCACAACCACGAGTAACTTTAAAACAGCCCGGGCTGTAACACATAAGTTCACCTGGAAAAATTGGAAGCTAATGAATAAATCACCAGATAAACTCACAAAAAAGTGACAATAAATGTACAGCGAGTCACTTCTATGATTCAAGCCCCCACGGAAAGCGAGTTTTTAAATACCATATCCAAAATGCTTCCCTCTGTAGGAGTAAAACCCTCCTATCTCCTCCCCTCACTGAAAGTTTAACCTGTTCTATCCCATAACATTTAAAGCTAGACAAATCTCCTTGATGTACACTAGAGAAGTGTTTCGAGCCCCGTAGGCAATTAATGTTAAAGGGAGTTTGTCTCCCCACAGGGTTTCAAAGAATGCATGAAAGAAATTGCTCTGTCACTTCATCCTGTTCAGACTAATTTGCATAAGATACCTTCCAAGCTGTACAGCTTCGTGGGTCTTTCCAGATGTTAAATAGATTTATCTTCTCAACTACTTTTGCAGACTTCTTATCTACCCCCAAAAAAAAACCCTAATTACAGAGCTGTTTACTTGAGAAAAATCAAGTTTTTTACTGTCGGCCCACAGGCACTGACTGACACTGCCAACCGTGTGATGACTCACTCCTTTATCTTCATTGAACAAACAGCCGGGGGAGATTTGTTTACGGGCATTACTGGGGGAACTGAAATAGCCAAGGGGGTAAAAAAAATTTCACTGTATCTCTTGGGGGAAAAACAAGGAAAAATCAAAAAATTTTGGAAAATTCTTTTTTTTGGGTTTTTCCCTAAAATTTTTAAAAGCTATTTTTGTCAAACCCAACCCTTTAAGACACTTTTGGATCAGAAAAATGTTCAAACAATCCTCTCTTAGCGACAAAAGTACCCCCTACAAAAGGGGAGCCACAACTGCACTCTTTTGCTAACTAAAAAATCACATCACAATTAATTAACTATAGAGGGGAAAAGGGGGTTTAATTAGGTGGGGAAGATGGACTGGTCTAGTTGTTTGCATACCTACAAATTGCACAACGATTTTGACCACAATAGTAATTACCGCAAGGTTTCAATCTTTCATTTTACCAAACCTGGTTTTTCCAATATAAACTTGGAGACAAACGGCCCAAGGACCACCCTTTTTTTGAAACAAAGCGACAACCATTACCTTTCTGCTAGATCTGAAGTCTGGTATAGCACAGGAAAATATCTCTTTATTATGTTAACTACTTCTTCATATTGTTTACTATAACAGGTGGAGAAAGTTACCATCTGTTTCAATAAAGATTTTTTGGTTTGGTTGATCAATTCAATAAGTCACACATTTTTTGGGCTACTATGGCTGGTGCCATGTACTTGGGGTATTTTTGGGGTATTTTCTTTCTTTAAAAACCGGGTTTCTTTTTTAAACCTTTTCTTTTTTTACATTCTTTTTTCTATCCAAAAAACAAAATGGGGGATGGATATTTTTCATCACTAGTTAACGAATTTGCAATCTCTCCAGAAATCTATTGAGTCGGATTCTTTGGCGATCGATAACCTCTCATTGGGGGCAAGGCCCTTGCAGAACTTAAAGATGTTCATCAGATAATCATTACAATGGCTGATAAGGGGGGAAGATATAATCAGGCAATCAATACAAGGATATGGGAAGTTGTTAAATGATGAATTGACTTATAGGAAACCACCTTTTGATCCTACTAGCATATTTAAAATAAACTCAGAAATGTGATTTCAGAGGGAGTTCAACAGGGAATTATTTCAGATAAACAGGCCAAGTAGTGGATAGTCCCATTGTACCCATTTTTCATGGGTTACCAAAAAATTCATAAATCTTTGGAGTCTCCCCCTCTTCGCCCCAATATCTCAGTGATAGGGCCCCTCAATGAGAGGTTATGCAATTGGATTGATTCTTTATTACAGCCCTTGGTGGTTCAGGTGCCAGGGTACATTAGGGTCAGTGAGCACGTATTAAACATTTTTCAGAATTTTCAATACAAAAGGAATTATATGTGCTTACATGTGACGTTTGTTCCTTGTACTCCTGTATCCCCATGATAAAAGTATTTCTGCATTAGCACATCATTTATATGGCTCTAGTAACTATACTGAGGATTTTATGGAATATATTTTAGATTGTGTCATCTATTTATTGAAGCATAATTATTTTCAGTTTGACACTCAGTATTATTTACAATCTCAAGGAGCACCCATAGGGGCAAAATTTTCACCAACTTTGGCAAATCTGTACATAGTTACATAGTTACATAGTTTGTCAGGCCGATTAAAGACATACGTCCATCCAGTTCAGCCCATTTGTTAAAGTGTTGCTAAAGTGTTAAAGTGTTGATCCAGAGGAAATGCAAAAAACCCCTCCCCCCATAGAGGTAGCGAACAGCCAATTGTCCTCAAGTTAAGGAAAAAAATTCCTTCCTATCCGACTGGCAATCGAATAAATCCCTGATCACTACCCCTCATCCAGAATCCTGTCCACTATAAACTTGTTAATCTTACAATCTAGAAATGTATCCAGATCCCTTCTTCAGAATCCTAGTCACTTATATCTTGTTATATTATCGACGCTCCAGAAATGCATCAACCAGCCCCTTCTTTAACTCCTGTTAGTGAATTCACCATGACAATTTCCTCTTGGCAGAGAAGTTCCACAGTCTCCCGCTCTAACAGTAAAGAGAATCTTTCTATGTTTATGTAAAATTTGTCTTTCCTCAAACGTAGAGGATGCCCCCTTGTATTAATCACATCCTGGTAATAAATAAAATCTTTACGTGATCTCTATATTGGCCCCTATATATTTAAATATATTTATTATGTCCCCCAGAAGCCCCCCGTTCTATTCTCTAAACTAAATAACCCCAATCTTGGATAATTCTTTCCAGTATTGCAGTCCCACTCCAGTCCTTTTAATATTTTTGTTTCCGCGCCTTTTGTTCCTTTCCAAGCTCTGCAATTCTTTCCTGTCACTGGTGCCCAAAACTGTACACAATATCCATGTGTAGGTCCTAATCAGTGACTTGTATAATGGAGAATAATGTTTACCTCTATACATGTGCCTGCTATGCCCCTTTTTAATACACCCCATATCCTGTTGCCTTGGCAGCTGCTGTCTGACACTGCTGCTACAGTTAAGTTCACTGCCACCAGATTCCATGTCACTTTTCCCCCATGTTACTTATTTACCCAGGTTGTTTTTTCCCATCTAACATGTAATCAATGTAATGGGCTTTTCTTACCATGTGCATGAATCTTTGCGATTTATCTGTGTTAAACCTCCTCTGTCATTTCTTCTCTGCCCAGGCTTCCAACCTATCCAGATCCCTTTGTCTATAACACATTATCCACTATTTTGTGATTACTTTAGCAGAGTTTAGTAACATCTGCAAAGATCGAAAGTTCTAAACTGTGTAAACCCGTGAAGATCATTAATGAAAAAATTAAAGAGGATAGGGCCCAATACTGACCCCCATTTTGTACCACTTAGTAACAGCAATCCATCTGAGTATGATAACCGTAATTACTACCCATATGTTTTTTTCTATCAGTGAGAGACCAGTTGCTTACCCACTTGCACACCACAACCACGTACATTTTTCCCCCAGTCCAAGCATTCTCATTTTGACTTACACAACCTTTTATGTGTGGAACAGTATCAAATGCTTTAGAAAAAATCCAATTTATACATCCAGTGCGCCTCCCCCCGATCCCTGTCCTAGAACTAACTTCCACAATAGACTGACTGAATTAGATCTACAGGACCGAGATCCATCATAAATACTCGTTGAAAGACCGATTTTAGTCGACAAAGTTGAAATCGCAAGTTTTATGGTGATCGAAAATTCCAGATCATGCGATCATTAAAGGATTCTAAAATCTGTGCATCATCTATTAAGAATGCGCTTTTTTCGGCGCTTCCTGTAATTTTTGGCGGCCAGCAAATCAGATACAGAATAGACAGGTGAGATGTGTGTGCGGACGTCATGACTGGGATGTGTTATGTTGCGATTGGCTAAAAATCACATGACCTCGTTACATAGAACAGCGTTTCCCTGTTTCAGCCTCATGTCTCTCAGCGTCTCATGGGATAGGACCTTGCGTTCTGCCTGTGGCCAAACAGCTCAGCGAAAATAGTTTATTTCTGCCAGCAGAGAAACCTCTACTATTAGCTGTGGATCCTTCCAATTTAGTTTTCTAATTAGGATTTGACATTTTAATGGTAGTTAAGCTAGAGAATTTTAAAGCAGAATCTACCACTGTTTAAATTCATGGCGGTGGAGCGAGGGGGGGGGGGGCCCCCGCGGAGCGAACACAGACAACTCTAGTCTATATAGAACACTGGATAAAAGTTCACCAAGACTTAGTGTAGACATGTAGTGGAATATCTTTATTATGTAACATTATGCTATAAAAGTTCCTGATATTGTCAGCCTGAACTTATATTGGATAAACATAATTATCTATAGACTGCAGGTCTCTTTGTCTACTGCAAAACTCCACTTTATTATCCTATATATTTCAGATAGGTGTTCAGTTTTACCCATTACACTGTGACGCGTTGAATAATCCACCTTGCACTTAAATTACAAAACCATCAATCTTGTATCCAGCTACAGGTTGTTTGTTGCCAAAAATACCGTGTATCGTACAAAACATCACAATTACTGTTTTTTGACTTTGCGCACCCCACTGTTCATGTGACTCAGCTCTACGTAAATCTTAAACACCAATTCTATATCCCCACAGTGAGTGAATTGAAAGGTGCAAAAAATAACAGTTTATTATATCAAAACATAACAGTTTAACGTGTTTTTGACTTTTGCGCACACCAGCACTGTTTTCATTTGACGCAGCATCTAAGTAAATCTTAAAAAGCAATTCTATAATCACCACAGTGAATTGAAAGGAGCAGAAAAATAAATATTTTATATCAATAACATAACAGTTACGTGTGTTGACTTTTGCGCGACCCAGCACTGTTCATTGAACGCAGCATCGTATGTAAATGCTTAAAACAAAATTCTATATTCACCACAGAGTGAATTGAAAGGTGCAAAAAAAGACAGTTATTAATATCAAAACATACCGTTACGTGTTTTTTGACCTGTTGCGCACCCACACTGATTCATTGACGCAGCATCTACGTAAATCTTCAAAAGCAGCATTTCTATATTCACCACACTCGTGAATTGAAAAGGTGCAAAAAATACCGATATTATATCAAAAACATAACAGTTACTGTTTTTTTTTCACCTTTGCGCACCCAGCACTGTTCATTGACGCAGCATCTACGTAAATCTTAAAACAATCGGCTTACATAGTTCACCACAGTGTAATTGAAATGTGCAAAAAATACGTTTTATTATAACAAAAACCCTAGACATTACGTGTTTTTATGAACCTTTTGCGCACCCATCACTGTTCAAAATGACGCACATCAACGTAAATCTTAAAGCAGCAAATTCTATATTCACACAACAGGTGAATTGAAGGTGCAAAAAATACGTTTATTATATCAAACATAACAGTTACGTGTTTTTGACTTTGCGCACCCAGCACTGTTCATTTGAGCAGCATACAACGTAAATACATTAAAACACAATTCTATATTCACCACAGGTGAATTGAAAGGTGCAAAAACAATACAGTTTATTAAATCAAAACAAACAAGTTTACGAAGTGTTCTTTTCGACTTTTGCGCACCCAGCACTGTTCATTGACGCAGCAATCTCTTACGTAAATCTTAAACAGTAAAGCAATTCTATATCACCACAGTGAATTGAAAGGAGCAAAAAATACTGTTTTATTATAATCAAAACATAACAGTTTACTGTTTTTGACTTTTTGCGCACTCCAGCACGATCATTTACGCAAGCATCTACGTAAATCTTAAAACACAATTCTATAGGTCACCACAGGTGATTAAAGGGTGCAAAAAATAACAGTTTATTATATCAAAACATAATCAGAGTATACGTGTTTTTATGACTTTTAGGCGCACCCCCCACGCCTCTGTCATTGACGCAAGCATCTCGTAAATCTTTAAAACATGCAATTCTAATATTCACCACAGGTGAATTGAAAGGAGTGCAAAAAATACTGTTTAAATTATATCAAAAACATAACAGTTACGTTGTTTTTGACTTTTGCGCACCCACACTGTTTCATTGACTCAGTCATCTACGTAAATCTTAAACAGCAATTCTATATTCACCACAGATGAATTGAAAGGTGCAAAAAATACAGTTAATTATATCAAAACATAACAGTGTACGTGTTTTTTGACTTTTTTCGAGCACCCAGCACTGTATCATGGACGCAGCATCTACGTAAATCTTAAAACAGCAAATTCTATATACACACACAGTGAATTAAAGGTGCAAAAAATACCGTCTTTTTATTATATCAAAACATAACCATTACGTGTTTTTTGACTTTTGCCACCCATCACTGTTCATTGACGCCAGCATCTACGTAAATCTTAAAACAGCAATTCTATATTCACCGACCGGTGAATGAAAGGTGTGCATAAAAATAACCATTTATTATATCAAAACATAACCGGTTAACGTTTTCTTTGAGACTTTTGCTCAGCCCACACTGTTCATTAGGACGCCAGCAATCTACGTAAATCTTAAAAACAGCAATTTCTATAATCACCACCAGTGGAATGAAAGGGTCACAAAAATTTTATACAGTTTATTATATCAAAAACATAACAGTTGACGTGTTTTTTGACTTTTGCGCACCCAGCACTGTTTCATTGACGCAGCATCGTACGTAAACATCTTATAAAACATCAATTCATATTCACCACAGGTGAATTTGAAAGGTGCAAAAAATACCGTTTATAAAAATAAAAAAATAACAGAGACGTGTTTTTTGACTTTTGCCCAGTCCAGATTTGTTGATAGAACACCTTGCAGTTTAAAATTTGAATCAGCAATTTTTGTTTTGATTAGAGGGAATGAGAATAGCTGTGAATTGCCGTCTTTTATAAAACTTTCCCAACTATTCCATACCTTCTCAAATTGTTATATCTTCTGAACATGGAGCGAAATCAAGGGTGGTAACGAGCAAAGAGGGGGGTAAGCACATGGAGGTAGAAGGTACGCAGAAGAAGGTGCTCCTCTCAGTGCTGCGACAACGATACGCATGCCCAGCGGATCGTCAGTTGCCAGGACCGTCAGCCTGTCATTGCAGGGTCAGGTCCCTGTGAATCTAAGTAACAGAACATCGTCGACATCCTGTCCTTCAGTGTTTAATGCAACCGTGCATCTAGCAGTCTTACCTCCTCGTACCTCGCGTCAGCGGCCACAAATGTCGTCATCATCATACATCAGCAAATTTCCAACATGAAGCACCCAAATGTCAACTCGTGTACCCACCACTGTGGAGTAATCCATTTTCTGAAGACCGTCTTTGACAGGACAAAATGCGGTTGGGTCAGAAGGCATGTTAAAAGATCAAGAGGCCAAAAAGATCGATTTTTCTCTGCTCTGAACGCCCAGTTTACTGATGCCATCAAGAGGTGAAAGGAAGCACTGGTCATCGGCAAAAATCCTGGCGAGCTCGCAACGCCCTTGCAGTGCCCCTTGCTTGTAAGCCCGCAGCTTCTGCGATGCAGAAAGTCATGGACGACCAAGTCACCTGTGTAGATGATGAAAAGATGATGACGACATTGCGGATCCATACCTGGTCATTCCGAGAATTTTGCATGCGAGCCAGCTTTCATCAGTGGACGAGGAGAAGACGATGGGTAGTGTCATACGGTCCGCCACAAAAAGGAGAGGGGAGGTTCGCAAGAAAGTCCCTGATATGATCCGCAGCCCACGTCACGCAACCCCGCTCCTGCGCTTATTCGCCGTCAAAAAGGTCCAGAACCTCTCAAGTTCTGGGCCTTCTTTAAGCAACCTCTGATTCACCCCAGTCGAATGTTCATATGCCGCCTTCTTTGCGTAAACCATAAGTAGAGCAAGAACCTTATGGATTAACCACCACCAACATGTCTAGTCACATGCAGCGAATGCATGAGTTAACATGGATGGAACACTTGGCCAAAAAAGGCCAACCGACGCCGGTCCTACCAACTCACTGTCCACATCCCCCCTTTCTCCGCATCCTCCTCCTCCGCCACCACCAGACGTTCCTCAGCTGGCCCATGTCTCTCAAGTCATGATCGTGACATCACCTCCGCTTCAGCCTACACCGCACCCGAGTACCACCAGCACCAACCAGAGACCCTCCTACCCTTCTTCTCCGCCAGTCTTTAGACGACCGTGCACGCGTACAGCGGCCAGTCTAGCAGGACCAGACCTTCTGTCTTCCAGGTGGGAGCAGAAGAAACACTTTTAACGCCAAACCATCCCAAAGCCAAAAGCTGAATGTCGCATTGCCCAGGGCTTTTGGCCTTGGAAATGTTGCCTTTCCGTCTGGTACACAGATGGGTGTACCGCCACGTCATGGCCCTCGCGTTGCCCCCAATTAACAAGATCGAGCAGGCATGTATCTTTTCTTTGCCAAAAAGCCGTCCCTCGCCCCTGCCACCACTGTCATCTAAAATTTCAACAGCGTTGTCTGCATCTGTGTCCGTAAAGTCCATCTCACCACCTGACACATGGACTAGTTAAGCACGAGCCAAGGCCCTATATCCTCTGTGACAAGCCTCACTTGGGTGACTAGGGTGGATATCTCTGGGGTGGACGTGTGGTATCTCAGGCTATCTGCGGCACGCGCTTCAAAACGGCAGGGATGTGTGCAGGGCTCATTCCTTCCCGCCGAATGTCCTCTGGTGCATCACCGTGCCCAAGACACCAGGCCGTGTTTTAAGAAAATTAATCCTGCCTTGGAGACCGTCCACACACAGTCAGGAGCTTAGGCACGGCTCTAAGGCAACGAGACCGAGCGCTGGCTGGGTGACACAGGAACCTTGTGCCAGGCAAGGTGGTGGTGCGATAACAGGCGAAATCTTGCTGCCGCCCTTAAATCGGTAGCTGGAGACACATCCCATGCCTGGCAACATGTCATGAACCTTGTTCGTCCAGTAAAATTTCTAAAGAGCACCCGGGTCTGGACGCCTGCTGAAGAAGGCTCGAGGTCTAGAGTTCGCACTTTCGCCGTTTCGCAACCCTGCTTCGTCCCCCTGGCTGCGTTGACAGAGCGTCGAGCTCGCCTCCCCGTAACACTCTCATTGTGACTAGGCAACCACACTGGAATTCCACCCTCCAATGCTCCAGCGATTGTGCAGCAGCGCATTCAAAACAACACGCAGTACGAAGTGACACATTCCAGACAAGCAGCGGTACGGACCTCGGGTGTTGAACCACCGAAGTGGAGGCAGGTGAAAGAGCTCTGCACCCAACCTTGCCAGTTTTGAAGAAGCCACCAAAATGGTCCCAGTGCGGACAATGCCCATTGCCCAGCATGAGCATGGAGTGGTGATCTTAGTTCTGGAACGATTTGTTGGAACACTCTGAACGAACAGGTCCCGCCATCTGACGGATAAAGGAGAACGGACACAGCTGCGACCACGGAGCCTTTTCTCTCTCCGTCAAATCCACAAGCCCACAGTTTTCCACAATTTTCATCGGTCTGCTTTAGGCATTGTTCGGGGTCCACAGAGCTAGTGCAAAGTGGCGCGCATCAGCTCTCAGGGTGCATCATCTCAGCAAGTCCAGGGCTGTGTTAAGCTGTGCCTGAGGCAGCGAGAGGAGGTAGGAGGAGGTATTCCTAGACACCGATGTTACCGACGCCCAGCCTTGGTAAGAGGTTGGCGCGAGAAATTTGAGCGGAGGAGAAGATGAGGAAGATCAGTTTGACTAGTGCCCCTCGACCCCAGAGGCTAGGAAATCAAAGGCTCCACTCTCACATGATGCTTGAATGCTCCAAATTTCCTCCAACATATCCTTCGCATTAAGCCATCAACATGAACAACCTTACTGGGTGGCCCACCCTCCCTGGATCCCCTACAAAAACAAAAATCACACTTTCCTTCACCCACACCAAATAGATGTAAAATGCAGGAAATGAGACCTTGCTGATTGAATCCAACTGGAGACATCTGTGCTTCGTGCTTCACGTTCCCCAAATGTCAAGGGTGAACAACATCAGGCCGACCGTGACAGCAGTAGAGTGCCAACAGGCGTTAGCTGCAGCAAGCAGGCAAGGTGGCAGAAGCCTAATAGGGTGACCTCTGCAATCTTTGGTTTACCACCTCTCCGACGCAAACAATGCAGGCAACACATCCCAAACACACAGAGATCAGCTTAAGAATCATGGTGCACCTACTATCTAGCTCTCAACACTGAGTTTTTGCATGTGTTCCGGACCAATAGACTCCTGGTTATCCAAAAAATGGAACGAATTGGCCCGAGCTGGCTCGTCAAACGCCATAGAGGGTGTTGTCGCGGCCCCAGCAGCCAGCGTCATATCTGAGCGGACCTTCAGCACACTGAGGAGTTCATTACAAAAGACAACACGCATCAGCTTTCCTCAATATGTGGGATCGTTTGATTTCATCAGATGAATCGAGGCATGAATCTCTGCATGATGCGTTGTGGCCTCACCCAATTGCCGAGATCCACCGATTAGTTGCCAGTCTACTTCACATTCCGTTTCAAACATAAATGTCCTCTTGAATAACTTTTTTTTAAAATGGAATCATTTCTATACTGCACTTTTTATTCCTTTTCCCAACATACATTTTGCTGTTTCTGTGAGAGAGGACTGAAAAACAGCAAGGTAGTTTCATACAACACCTGTATCCATTTCTTCACTTTTACTCAAAGAAGATTTCGCATTGTCAATGGTTTGAGTCATGTTACTGTGAGATCAGCAATAATCATTGGTCCTTTTGAACGAGAAATGTGACATCTAAGTGGCATTTTCTCTCCCTCACAGATTTTTAATAGTGGCAGACGAGTCGATATTTTGATATAATTTTTTTGGGGTCATGTTGCTGTGAGTACCAGCTATAATTTATGGTCCTTTGAACAGAACATTGGTCTTCTAAGTGGGCATTTCTCCCTCCACCAATTTTAATAGTGGCTGAAAGTCATATTTATAATTTTTTGGGGTCATGTTCTGTGAGACACAGCTATAATTATGGTCCCTTTGGAACAGAAATGTGCTTCTAATAAGAAATTTCTCCCTCACAATTTAAATATGCTGAGAAGTCATATTTATAATTTTTTGGGTCATGTAGCTGTGAGATACGCGCAATAATCATGGTCCTTTGTAACAAAATGTGGGCTTTCTAAGTTGCATTTCTCCCTCAACAATTTTTAACAGTGGCTGAAATTCATATTGTTAACTTTTGGGTCATTCTGCCTTTAGAATGCAGCAATACTACACAGGACCATATTATAAAAAATGTTTGTTTTCTAACAGAATTTGTTCTTCACAATTGAACCAAAGTGGCTCAAGGGTCATGCTTTAATTTTTAGGGGTCATTGTTGCTGTGACATTGCACAATACTACATTCCTATTCTAAAAAATGTGTTTCTAATCTAACAGACATTTGTATCTTCCACAAATGTCAAAGTGCTCAAGGTGATGGTGCTGTCGAGAAACAGAATAGGTAGACACAGTTAATTGGACACCATATTTCAAAATTGACTTGTTTTTGCAAGACTTTAAACAAAGCTTCATCAATCCCTGTTTTGAGACAACCATTTAATACAATGAAAAAAAAAAAAAGAGAAACAAAGACATGGTTGCGAGATTCCATCCTATTTTAAACAAATGTGTTCTAGAATTAAAGTAACTAAAAACAACTTTTGCATGTACAAAATAGCCTGTTAAAAAAATAATCTCTGAATTGTACAAGGGAGAACAGGAAAACTTGACCAGTAATGTAGTATATTCCAAGGACAATGGAGAAATGGAGCACGGACAGAGAACAACAGGTACAAGAGACCATTTCCTCCCAGCACGTTGAGTAAAATGAGAAAAAGAATGCAAGATAAAGTGCACTCTGGGGTGTAACAGAGCGGTTAAACCAACAGTATTATTTCCAAGTGAAAAACGCTCAATTGGTTCCACACTCATACGGATGGGCAAGCGCTACCAGTATTGACTTGTAAGAGGCAGGCTGTAGTTCTCACACTTCCGCTTGCCGCACTCTTCTTCAGCAACACAGTATTCGTTGCAAGCGTCATCAGGGCATTTGTTAAACTGCGTGTTGAATAGAGTGACGGACGCCAGCCTGGCTTTCACCCGCACCCACTGTAACTACTCCGCCCTGGGTCATGCCTGTGGCCCAGGACAGTATAGTCAATGCCATTATCAACTAAAATGGTGTGTTGAAAGACGGCCTTTTCCGGCACTTTTTAAATTGGGGTCATGCAGTTTGGGGCTCATGCTGTGGCCAACAGGTATATCAATAGTACATGAAACTAAAATACGTGGTTGAAAGACTCCTTTTTCCGGCACTTTTTTTAAATGTGGGCTCATGCAGGTTGGGGCTCAAGCTTGTGGCCCAGGACAGTATAGTCAATGTTCCCAGTTCAACTCGAAATCGGTGGATGAAAGACTCCTTATTTTCCGGCACTTTGTTAAATGTGGAGTCCATGCAGTTTGGGCTCATGCTGTGGCCCAGGACAGTATATCAATGTCCAGTTCCCACTTAAATGGTGGTGAAAGACTCCTTTTTCCGGCACTTTTAAATTGGGGTCATACAAAGGTTTGGGCTCAATGCAGTGGCCAAGGACAGGAATAGTCAATGTCCCATGAACTAAAATGGGGTTTGAAGACATCCTTTTTCCCGCCTTTTTAAATGATAGGGGGTCATGCAGTTTTGGCTCATGCTGTGGCCCATGACAGGTATAGTCAATGTCCAGATGAAACAAATATGGTGGTAGAAAGGACTCTTTTTCCGGCACTAAGCCAATTTTAAATGTGGGGTCATGCAGGTTTGGGGCTCATCTGTGCCCAGGACAGGTATAGTCAATGTCCAGTGAAACTAAAATGAGGTGGTTGAAAGCCTTCCTTTTTTTCCCGGCACTTTTTTAATGTGGGGTCCATGCAGGTTTGGGCTCTGCTGTGGCCCAGGATAGGTTATATTCAATGTCCAGTGAAACAAAATGGTGGGTTGAAACGACTCCTTGTTTTTTTTCCGCACTTTTTAAATGTGGGGTCATGGCAGGTTGGGCTCATCCTGTGGCCCAGACAGTATAGTCAATGTCCATGAACAACTAAAATGGTGGTTGAAAACTATCTCCTTTTCCGCACTTTTATATGGGTTTTTTGGGGTCATGCAGTTTTGAGGCTCATGCTGTGGCCAGGACAGGTATAGTCAATGTCCAGTGAACAAAAATGGTGTTGCAATACTCCTTTTTGTCGGCACTTTTTATATGTGGAGGGTCATGTAGGTTTTGGGCTCATGCTGGCTTCCAGGACAGATGATTTCAATGTCCAGTTTCATAGTAACATGATGGTTTTCAAATCATACTGCCTTCCTGGCAACTTTTAATTTGTAGGTGATAGCAGGTTTAAGGTCAGGCTGTGGTACAAGACAGGAATATAAATGTCTGTACTTTTCTTTTCTGTGACTTTTATAACCTAAGTGTGTTGCCTAAGATGTAGCACTATTCCATCTTGAATGTTTAGTGAGATGTTAATTCAGCTTCTCCAGCCTTGCTACTGCGGGTGTAAATAATGAGGTGTTGTTGCTCATCCCCATAGCACTTTAATGGTCATCGGCATAATCGATGCTCACTAACGAAACCCCTTATCATAGCGCCTGCTATCCGACTATCCGATCGATCTCATAGCCAACTGCAATCGCTCACACTATTCATAAACCCAAGCTGGAACGCGTTAGACATTTAATTTTCAGTGAGATACTCCAGATAGCGCATCCTCTTAGAAAACATTCCAAACATTTTACCACAACAGAGGTTAAGCTTACCAGCCTATAGTTTCCAGGATCACATTTTTGCGACTCCCTTTTTTTGAATATTCGGCACCACATTTGCTATCGCCAATCCTTTGGGACACACCCCGTTATTATCAGTCCATCAAATATTAAAAATAGGGGCCTATCTATGACACTCACCTTTACTCCCTTAGGGTGTATGCCTTCTTGGATCCTGGGATTTGTCCTATTTTAATCTTCCTAAGGTGAGCTGCACTTCTTCCTGGGTTAGACAAGAAACATTTTAATTGGAATTAAACTCCTCCTTTGCTCATCAACAGGAATTCATCCTCCCCGGTAAATACAAGTGGAGAAAAAAATTTTTAGATAGGTTGTGCTTTTTTTTCATCATCGCACTCATTATCTCTCCCTCTGTACTATTTAAAGGCCAACATTTTCCTTCTACATCTTTTTACTATTTATATAGTCTAAAAATTATTTTGGGGTTAGTTTTACTTTCTATGGCAATACGTCTTTCTGTCTTTCAGCTTTGCTTCCTTTATCTTTTATTTTACACACTTTATTTTTTCCCTATAGCCTTCTTAGCGCCTCTTCACTCCCTCCCTGTTTTTAAGTAGCTGAAACGCTTTTTTTTTTTTTTAAAACACATTTTATTGCTTTCTCATTTTACAACGTATACTAACTACCTGACATGTTTCAAGATCAGAACATAAGTAGACATTTCAGGCCAGTGCCCGCACAATTAAGATATCATGTACAGAGTCTCACAACAATACAAAGACAGAACCAACACATAAAATCAATATAAAAAAGCAAATAAAAACGCTGTGCGTGTGTCCTCTCTCAACAGAAAGATCATGGTGTGCCAGGACCCAGGAAAATGCCCTCAAACCAGACCATCCTAGTGTAATTTGCCTATTGTGGTTGTGTTCCTCAAATCCTGAAAGCCTTCCCCAGTGTTCCACCAATCCCTTCCCTGCCAGTACCATCCTGTAATACTGGAAATTTTGCATCAAGACTCTGATTTCTCTGTCTGATCGTAATGAGATTCATAAAGTTCTCCACGTTTGAAAAAAACAGTATATACGTGCCTCCTTGTGTCTCCTCTTCTCAAGCCTGTCTAGCAACTAAATAGCTTCCATTTATTCCACTGTTGAAGTAGGCAATTTCGGTGTGTCGTCTGCCCCCCTAAAACTATCACCCCCATCACCCTCGGGAGGCCTGGGAGAGTGAAAGATCAGGAGGTCATATTGTTTTTTCAGCTTGACCCCAAAATGGACCCTTATATACGTGATAATACTATCCCAGAATTCCTGTGAGAGGCTACATTCCCACAAGCCATACCATAAATCAGATTTATGTGATCCGCATTTAAGGCAGTATTGTAGTCTGTCAGGGAATCCCGGGGAGATCGGTAGGTTAAAAGCATATATGGCATTGTGAATTATTTTAAGAAAGGTTTCATGCCAGGTCTTGCATATAATATGCCTACGTATGGCTCCCAGCCCCTTCAGTATTATGTCCGGAATTTGTGAATCCGACAGACGACGCTGTCAGTGCTGGAAAGCCTGTGAGTTTGTCCGTCTCAGGCACCACCTTTTCATTGTATTGTACAGCCCCGAGAGGGAACAGGAGTCCCTGTGAGTGGCAACGAAGACGTCAAAGTCCATTCAGGGGCGGAGCGTCCACCGTGAAATATCTTTTAACCTGCTTTTGCAGAAGTAGAAAAGTTGGTATGCAGCAAGCATTTGCGTGCCAGGTAGAGAGAATTTTTCCAGCATCTCTGCGGGTTTGAGCCATCTTTGTGACCCCCATTAGCTGGCCAGGCGTCTTCAACCCCTTCTCTCTCCACTGGCGAAACATTGGGTTGGTTTGTCCTAGCGGAAACTCTGGGCGATTCCATAGAGGCATATCCCTAGATACTGCAAAGGAGAGGCCCAGTTTCTTCCAAATCTCCTTCCAAACCATGAGCATATCTCAGATCAATGAAGAGGATTTAATCGGGGTGGGTAGTTTGGGGTATTTTGTGTGAAACAGAGCCAGTGGATGCCAAGGGAACATTAGCTCCCTTTCTACATTCCAGTTTGAGAAATAACTGCGTCCCCATACCCAGTCTAACAGGTGCCTGCCTAAACAGGCCAGATTGTACCCACTGACATCCGGTAGGTTCAATCCTCCTTCCCTGGTTGGCAGCATAAGTTTTTTTAATGCAGTACGGGTTTTTTTCCCTGCCCAGATAAATTTAGAAAAGCAGGAATTGATCCGCTATAAATATCTATTCTAAAGAGAACGGTAAGGTTTGAGTGGGTAAATAACAATAATTTCGGGAAACATATCATTTTTAATAGCGTGGCATCTTCCAGCCAGCGATAGCGGAATTGGGGTCCAGCGCATTAGATCTTGGGAGATTTTATCAATGAGTGGAGGGATATTCAATTTATATATCGTATCAGGGGTTCTACCAATCTTGATTCTTAAATAGGTGATATGGTCTTGGGCTTGTGTAATATCAATATTCAGGGCAATCCCATTGTGAAGTTTATAGTTTCGAGCCTAATTCTAGAATTTCGCTTTTAGAAACGTTTATTTTGTAGCCCGAAAGATTCCCAAACAGAAGTAAAGTTTCTAGGACTCTGAGGAGCTGGAATAGAGGATCGGACATGAAAAGTATCAGGTCATCCGCGAAAAGTGCGTCTTAGAGTCTTACCTTGACTCCCGTGAAGAGGTCAGAATCTTCCAGGAATTTGGCTAAGGGTTCTAGGGCTAGATTAAAAAGGAGTGGCGATAGTGGACATCCCTGTCTGGTTCCCTTCTGAAGGGAGATCTTGGAGGAAAGAAAACCTGGGGTATGGATTTGGGCAGTGGGCTTATTATAGATAGCCGAACGGTAGGTCCTAAAGACATCTGTAATTCCCATAGTGTCCAGAACAAGCCAGAGCCATTCCCAGCGCACGTTGTAAAAGGCCTTTTCTGCGTCTAGGGCCACCAGAACAGGCTTTTCTCCAGGCAATGGCTTGTGATGGACCCTTTTTTAAGACCGTTAAGACCAGGGCTGGATCGTCACAAGGCCAAAGCCACCAGACTCTGACTCCTTCATTCCCAAACCACCGCTCCCGACTCCTGACCTCCGAGCTCCAGCTCTGACTCCTGACTCCGACTCTATCTCTGACTCTGAACTCCCTCATACATGGCCATGTTTAAGGATAACTTTACTATAGTAAAATGATAACATCAAGGCTGTTTATCATCTTATGATAAAATAATACACTATTTAGATAGAACAACACTGACAAGCAAAAGGGTAACAATGTTATTGATCTTTTGAACCATGTGTGAAGATTTTGAAGAAAAAGCTGTAATATGTATCCAAGTCCAGTCTGCACCAACATTGGGAATGTTCTGTAAAGAGAACCTGTAATCAATTTGTTCCAAGACATGTTTGAATCTGAATCAAGCCCAGAAGGATTCAGGCAGTATTGAAAACCAAAAGGTGGATTTACCAAAATGCAAACAAAATAATAAAAATTAACATTTAATTTTTTAGGACAAAACAGTACAATGCAGTTACAGGAAAGACATCCTGCAGAACTAAGCAATGCTAAATACTTCTGCAATCAACTTTTATGTATAAAAGAGTAGTAAATGACTGTAATATAAAAGTTACAGTAACCCCATGGTAACAAAGCGTAGTGGATGGAAGATATAGAGCACTGAAAGTCACAAGTTCAAAACTTAGTTACCCTTTTGCTTGTCAGTGTAAAATATTTATTGATATACTTTAGAACACAAAAAAATGTAAATAGCACAAACAACACTGCAGAACATTTGTGAGTCTTTGAATTTGTTCTGAGAAATAGTAATTGCCTCCATCCATCCTGTCATAATGACCCTTCACATCTGTATCTCATTATCTCCAGGCTAGAGAAGTGGCCCCTCTATACTAACTTGGGTTATGGGGCAAAGAGTGATACCACATGCATACACTCTAACAATGTCAGGCATAAAGAATTGAGGTCTCCAGCCACATCATTTGATGAATGGTTGAACTCTTCTACTTCTTTGAAGCAGGTGAAAAAATTTGCTGAAATCTGTTTGCCATGGGAGCAGAATCTTTTCCCCTGGGGCCAGCGCTTTGCCTGCTCCATATCATCAATTACACTCCTCATGTGATAAGGCTGAAGATATGGGAGCTGTATTACTGGCCAGGCCCAATTCCTGTTGCTCTTTGCACCGAACTAACTGGAGCAACTAATTATATATTTTGCAGGAGTCGGAGTCCGTCCCTTTTATGACGGCTCCGACTCCTGCAAAATAGGCACCGACTCCACGACTCTGATTCCGACTCCACAGCCCTGGTTAAGACCTATTTAATGTTACCCACTGCTGCTCATCCTTTAATAAAACCTCTTCGTGCAGGGCCAATCAGTTGTGGTATGAATTCCGCTAAGCAGTCCGACAAAATTTTGGATAGTATCTTCTGATCAATGTCGATGAGAGAAATAGGTCTGTATGAGGCGGGTAACAGTGAGTCCCTACCCTTCTTAGGAAGGACCTTGATAAAAGTGTTTTTGGATTCTGGGTGTATGTTCCCTGAGTGGAGAGCTAAGTTGTAATAATTGGTGAGGATTGGGGTTATCTGATCGATTAGGATTTTATCGAGCTCCCCTGAAAACCCATCAGGGCCCGGGGCTTTCCCTGATTTTAGGTGGCGGATGGCTGTTCTGACTTCTGTTTCGGAAATGTCTGCATTTATTGTTTCTCTCTGAAGGTTTCACAGATGAGGGAGCTTAACTTTAGATAAGAACTTCTGTCTGTCTGCCATGGAGGGTTGGCTTCTTGTGTAATAAAGTGAAGTGTAAAATTGTCTAAAGTTATCACTAACTCGCTCTGGGTCAGCAGATGTGGAGCCATCTGATGCTCGGATGGCCGGAATGTGTGTAGGTTTGTGGGTACCTTTCAGATATTCTAGATAGAAGCTTCCCTGATTTGTTTGCGTACCTGAAAAGAGTAGAGTGTATATGGGGTCTATGTATTTCTTCCCGGCGCTCTGCCCTAAGGTCAAACTCTCGCTGGCCTTTTCCCAGCTAAGTCTGTGTGTGTCCGACCCGTCCCGGATGAAAGCTTTGTAAGATTCTTTGACGTCTTTAGAGGCTTTTAAGTAAGAGCACTTGAGATTTTTTTTTATATAAGGAAGTGTAGTCTAAAACCCTACCCCTCAAAACCGCCTTGGCTGTGGCCCAATAAAGCCCTGGGTCATTCTGGTGTGCTTCATTGTCCTTGCCATACACCATCCACCATTCTCTGACCATATCAGCAAAGCTTTCTGATTTAGCTAAGTACGCTGGGAACTTCCAGATAAAGTCTGAGCCCTTTGGGAATGATTCTGCCAAGTCCAATGAGATTGGAGCATGATCAGAAATGACCATGTTCATGATCTGGGTGTGTTCTACCCTATTTAGAAGGCTAACTGAGACCAAAAGGTGATCCAACCTGGACCACGACTGATGGACCGGAGAGAAAAAAGTAAAATCCCTCTCATCTGGGTTCCTTTCTCTCCAACAATCATGGAGGTTGGTAATATCAGCTAGGTGGCGTAATACCCCCTTCCTTGATGGCTCAGTGGCTCTCTTACGCTGATGGGGCGAAGATCCTCCATGCTTCTTTATGAAAGGGTACATAACCACTTTCATATCCCCCCCATGATTTGCTGCTGTATCTGGTCATTGCAGATCCTCTCCTCTAGATCTTGGAAAAAGGGCTTATTGTGACCATTTGGTCCATAAACATTATAAATACTGAAGTCCCTACCTCCCCATTTGATGACCAAATGTGAGAGTCTCCCTTCCAGGTCGCGCTCAAGCGAGATTAATTCAAATGCAAAATTTTATGGATGAGGGTAACAACCCCTGCCTTGCCATCTTCCGATGGGGAACCAAAAACATGGCCAACCCACAGCCTGTCGAGACGTTTGAGGTTTTCTGCCTTTAAGTGGGATTCTTGTAAAAAAACTACAGTACATCCGGGCGCAGTCTCTTTAGATGTTGGATCACCTTCATCCATTTATTTGGGGAACGGAGCCCCTTTATGTTCCAGGAGAAAGATATTTTTAAGGATATAAGGGGGATATGAGGGTTGGCATGTCGTGGTTGGGTAGGCAACATTTCATTATTTTTTTCAAAAAATTTTTTGGGATGTGCAGAGCCAAATGATGTATTTTTTAGTTTGTATGAGGAGTGGCTGCCTCTTTGGCTTTTTGCACTCCGCCCAGCTCCATAGGTTTTAAATCAGTGCAGTATCTTCAGTAGTTATCCTTTTCACTCCCTGAATTGTTGAGGTCTGAACAGGCTCCAAGAGAGGTAACGTTTAGTGTTAGGACTCACCTGCACTGGGGTCCCCTTGACGAAATCGGGAGGTGAGCTTAAACAGTTTTGATCTAAATTGTGAACTAAGAACCCCAAATTTTCATATTTTATTAGCAGTAATGCATTTTTTTTAAAAATTCCTATATGCCTTTGATGTTTTCTTAGTTTATAGTGTGCTGCTGGCATTTGGAATATAAGTGGTTGGGTAGGCAGTGGCCATAGCTCGATCCCTTTAGACCGCCATATAAAGGGCTGTAAGACCGTGTAATTGAGCAGAGGGACGCATCACACCAGCAAAAAATTTAACAAAAAACTTGTTAACCAGAAAAACTTGTGCATTTCAGCACCATTGAACATTAACACAAAAGGGAGACGCATACTCCCCCCCTTTGTTGCGTTGGAGTGACTCCCTTTTTTCCAACAACCGGGGCCTATAGGCGAAAAGAGAAACAAATTTCCCCTTCCCGCCAGCATACATAATAAACTCTACATAGTTGGCATGGCCTAAATAATTAGAGCTGTAAGAATAAACAGTGTGATAACCCGTGGTTCGGGGAGAACCGCAATAGTGAAGGAACTCCAAGCGCTATACCAGTGGGATGTAACCCGCCATCAAATGCTTGGGAAACTAAGAAGCATACATCCTCCAGAACCTGTCCGGGGCTCGAAAAAGCCTTGGTGGGTCCAGTAAGGAGAACCATGGTCCTCAGTCTGGGGTATGGTCTGACTGTGGCCCCGCTTTTTGGCTAACGGCATTCCTTAGGCGAGAGAGACGGAGGAGATGGCGAGCGATTCCAGGGAGACTCTCTTTGCCTCTTCTTGGTAGTGCCCTCAAACTTGTCTTCCTCGGATGGTGGCCTGTAAGGTCTGGGGAAATTCCTGGAGTCCAGAAAGCCGGAGAGGGTCTTTTCTGCCTCAGCGGCTGAAGTGAAGAATCTAGGTGGTCCGTTTGGATCTAGGACCTTGAGGCTCGCCGGGTACAATATTTGAAACCGGATTTTCTGTTTGAAAAAAGACGTGCAAATCTTGCTAAAGGCTCTGTGATGTTGAGAGACATCGGCAGAAAAATCCTCAAACAGCAGTACTTTATGGTCTTTTATGAGTAGTGGAACGTTTAATTTGCAATATGCTCTTAAGATTTCTGACTTGTCAATGAAGTTCAGGAACTTCATAATTACGGTACAGCTCCTTGGCCTGTTTTGCGCCCTGGCAGATTGAGAGATGCTCCCCTCTGGGCCCACCCGATGTACTCTTTTGATGCATGATTAAGTTCCAAAGCTGCTGATAACTCTTCCTGGCACAAATCCTGGAGGTCTCTTTGCTTAAATGACTCGGGCAGCCCCACCATTCTTAGATTGCTCCTTCTGGAGTGATTTTCAAGGTCTTCAATACGCTACTGCTGTACTAGTTGGGCTTCAGCGCAGAGCTTTAGTTTCGCATTCAGGGCGCTATTGTCGGTCTCAAGTTCATTTTCTCATCTCTAGTTCGTCCAGTCTGGCGACATGAGCTTGCACCTAATGTTGTATTTTTGTTAGGGAATCCTGGACTGTGGTTTCTAGTGTCGCCAGCAGGTCAGGGGCTATATGTCTTGTCACTTCCATGGATAATAATTTATAATCAATGGCATAGGATGTACTAGCTGCCACTGTGGGTTTAGGGCTGCTATGAAGGGAGCTGAAGCTGTTGTCCTCTGTCTCAGCCTCTCCCCTGCTGCTGCTGGGCCCCCCCCCCCCCTCTCTGACCTGTTTTTGCTGGTGAGCATGTGAAGCAGCCGCCATCTTAGGTTCTGCTTTCGGCTGGTCTTGGGCGGTTCCTGGTCTCTGTGCGTTCCTCAGGAGATATCTCTCCATTGGCACCTGCTAGTGTCGGGTTTCGCTGGCGGGGACCGGGAGCCGAGGCGCGCTACATCCTCCTGTGTCGGCACCGGAACTGAAAGTCTGTACATGTCCTGATGGGAATCAAAATTCATTATTTCTTAATCTAATCTGTACTCTGAGCTCATCCACTGGTATGGAAGATTTATAGATGATATTTTTTTATTTTTGGGGTGTCAAGAATCAGAAAATTTCCAGTTTTTTTTTTCCTTAACAAAATGGTGATAACTGTTTTGAGCGTTTACGTTGGCCCATCGAATGGGTCGATGGTCGATTCGACCATCTCGCAAGATATTCGATGGTGGGGTTTTAGATTTGATCGATGACCAATTAAAGCTGGGGAGCAAAAAAACCTTCATTCTTACACCCAAACGGGGCTGGAGAAGCGGGAAATTAAAATCCACAACGTAAAAAGGATACGTGTACATCTTAGGCAACAACTTAGGTTTTAAACCAAGAAAAAAAAAGGGCATTAAATATCCCTGTCTGGGCCCCAAACATGGGCCCCAAACCTGCATGACCCCCAAATTAAAAAATGCCAAATGGGTTTTAACCCATTTTATTTAATGGACATTTTATCCCGTCCGGGCCCGAAAAAGCCCCCAAACCCCGCATGACCCCAGATTAAAATGCCGGGAAAAAAGGAGTCTTTCAACCACATTTTAGTTTCACTGCGACATTGGGAAATTACCTGTCCTGGGCCACAGCCATGAGCCCCAAACTGCATGACCCCAGGTTTTAAAAAGTGCCGGAAAAAGGAGTCTTTCAACCACATTTTAGTTTACTGGACATTGACTTATACCTGTCCTGGGCCAAAGGCATGAGCCCAAACCTGCATGACCCCAAGATTAAAAAGTGCCGGAAAAAGGAGTCTTTGAACCACATTTTAGTTCACTGGACATTGACTATCCCTGTCCAGGCACACTGCATGAGCCCCAATCCTGCATGACCCCAGTATATAAAAAGTGCCGGATAAAAGAAGTCTTCAACCACCATTTTAGTTTTCTACTGGAAATTGACTATATGTCCGGGGCCACAGCAGAGCCCCTAAACCTGCATGACTCAGAATTACAAAGCTGCACGAATAAAGGTGTCTTTCACCACCATTTTAGTTTCACTGGACCATTGCTTATACCTGTCTCTGCCACAGCATGAAGCCAACAAACATTGCATTGGACCCCCGATTAAAAGTGCCGGAAAAGGAGTCTTTCAACCACCCATTTTAGTTTCATGGACATTATACTGTCCCTGTCTGTTTACGCTGGCCCCTCTCGTTGAGGTGCCGGACAATTGAGCTTCACTTGGAAATACTGGTGGTTACGCGGCTGTTACCACCAGGTGCCCTTTTTCTTGGCATTCTTTTTACTCATTTTATCAACGTGCTGAGGAATTGACCTCTGTACTTTGTTCTCTGTCCGTGCTACCATACTCCATTGTCCTCTGAAAAATAACCTACATCTGGTCAAGTTTTTCCTATCCTCCCTTGGTACAATTCAGAGGAATTTTTTTACCAGTTATTTTTGTACATGCAAGTATTTTAGTAGTTTTAATTCTAGAAAACAATTTTTTAAATAGGATGGAATCCAACCAATGTCTTTGTTTCTCTTTTTTAATTGTATTAAATGGTGGTTGTTCAATTACAGGGTTGATAGCTATGTTAAAGATCTTGCAAAACAATTCATTTTTGCAATATGTGTCCAATTAACAGTGTCCTACCTATCCTGTTCTCTGACAGCACCATTCACCCTTGAGCCACTCTTGACAATTGTGAAGAACAAATGTCTGTTAGAACAAAAAAATTTTATAATAGACCTGTTGTATAGGCTGCATGTCACAGCAAAATGCCCCCAAAATTCAAAACATGACCCATGAGCACTTTGATAATTGTGTGGAAGAACAAATGTCCTGTTGAAACAACATTTTTTTTATAATAGGACCTGTAGCTATAGCTGCATGTCACAGCAAAATGCCCCCAAAAATTCAAAGCATGACCCTTGAGCCACTTTGGACAATTGTGAAGAACAAATGTCTGTTAGAAAAAAAATTTTTTTATAATAGGACCTGTAGTATAGCTGCATGTCACAGCAAAATGCCCCCAAAAATTCAAAGCATGACCCTTGAGCCACTTTGGACAATTGTGAAGAACAAATGTCTGTAAGAAACAATTTTTTTTATAATAGGACCTGTAGTATAGCTGCATGTCACAGCAAAATGCCCCCAAAAATTCAAAGCATAACCCTTGAGCCACTTTGGACAATTGTGAAGAACAAATGTCTGTTAGAAACAACATTTTTTTATAATAGGACCTGTGTATAGCTGCATGTCACAGCAAAATGCCCCAAAAATTCAAAAGCATGACCTTGAGCCACTTTGGACAATTGTGAAGAACAAATGTCTGTTGAAACAACATTTTTTTTATAATAGGACCTGTAGTTTTGTGCATTCAAGCAGCATGACCCAAAAAATTATAAAATGACCTTCTCAGCCACTTAAAAATTGTGAGGGAGAAATGCCACTTAAAAGCCACATTTCTGTTCCAAAGGACCATGATTATTGCTGTATCTCACAGCAATATGAACCCAAAAAATTATAAATATGACTTCTCAGCCACTATTAAAAATTGTGAGGGAGAAATGCCACTTAGAAGCCACATTTCTGTTCCAAAGGACCAGAGTTATAGCTGTATCTCACAGCAACATGACCCTCAAAACCATTGACAATGCGAAAACTTCTAAAGATAAAGTGAATAAAGGAAATACGTTGTTGTTCATGAAACCTTGCTGTCTTTTACAGTCTCCTCACAGCAAAACCAGCAAAATGAACTGTTGGCAAAAGAGAATAAAAATTGCAGTAAGAAATGATCATTTAAAAAAAAGTTTTCAAATGGACCATTTCTGTTTGAAGAGGAATGTGAAGTAGACCGCAACTAATCGGTGACCTCGGCCATTGGGGCCACAACATCATCAGAGATCCATGCCTGATTCATCTTGATGAAAGTCAAACGATCACATTATCTGTGGAAAGCCGGATGCGTTTGTTGTAATGACTCTCCAGCTGTGCTGAAGGTCCGCTCAGATATGAGCTCTGCTGGGCAGGACAACACCTCTATGGCGTGGCGCAGCGAGCTCGGGCCATTCGTCCATTTTGGATACCAGAAGTCTATTGGGTCCGGAACACATACAAAAACATCGGTGTTGAGACGCAGAAGTCGTGCACCATGATCTTAAGCTAGGTCTCTGTGTGTTGGATGTGTGCCCTGCATTGCATGCAGTTGGTGAGGTAGTAAAAAAAGATTGCCAGAGGTCACCCATGAGGCTTCTGCCACCTTGCCTTCTGCGGCTGCAGCCGCTACGGCTACTTGGCACTCTAATGCTGTCACGTCGCTGATGTTGGTCCACCGTGACATTTGAAGTTCGTGAAGCAGACGCAACAGATGTCTCCAGTTTGATTCAATCAGCAGCGTCTCCATTTCCTGCATTTTACTCTCTATTTGGGTGGGTGGAAGGAAAGTGACTGAGTTTTGTTTTGTACGGGATCCAGGAGGGTGGCAGCCCAGTAAACTTGTTGTCAATTTTGTGGCTTAATGCGAGGGATCTTTGGAGGAAATGGACAATCCAAGCATCATGTGAGAGATGGAGCCTTGATTTCACAAGCTTCGAGTCGAGGGGCACTAGCAATTGATCTTCCTCATATTCCTCCTCCGCCTCAAATTCGCGCAACCTTTTCAAAGACGAGGACGTCGGTAATGTCGGTTTTGTCATAGGAAATACCTCCTCCTCCCTCCCTCCTCGCTGCCCCCCGGCCAGCTTCAAAACACAGCCCTGACTTGCCCTGAGTGATGCAACCCTGCTGAGAGCTGATGCGCTGACTGTGCACTAGCCCTGGACCCCGAACCACTGCCTAATGAAGACCGATTAAAATTGAGAACCTGTCGGGTCTGTGAATTCGACGGAGAGAGAAAGGCTCCGTCGTCCGCATCTGTGTCCGGCTCTCCTCTCGTTGCTGGCGGGACGTTGTTTCAGAGTGTCCAAGATCGTTCCAGAACTATGATCAACACAATGGTCCTGTGACAAGGCATCGTCCTCGCAACTGACCATTTTGGTGGCTTCTTCAAAAACTGGCAAGGATGGTGCAGGCTCTTTCACCTGCTATCACTCTCTCGTGGCTCACCACCGAGGTCACACCGTGCTTGTCATGCCATGTGTCCACTTCGTATGCGTAATGGCATTGCGCTGCTACCACCAATCGATGGTGAGCATGTGGAGGGTTGGAATTTCCAGCGTGTTGCACGTCAACAAATGAGACGGTTGACGGGGAGGCCGGCTGACGCCTGCAACGCAGCCAGGCGGGACGAAGGCAGGTTGCGAACGGCGAAGTGCGCCTTATGACTTCGACGCCTTCCTCAGCAGGCACGTCCAGACCCGGGGAAAGAACCCTGCAAATCCCTGCGGTTTTGATGAAGAGTGGCGCCGAAGCCTGTTGAGAGCACTGTCACCCCAGAGACAATCCACCCAGCTCCACCAGTGAGCTGGTCACAGAGTATTATAGCGGCCTTGGCAGTGCTTACTATTCCAGGTGTGGTGGTCAGATGGACTTTTCACGGCCACCCTCAGATGCAGACACACGCGCCTTGAAATTTTAGGATGACACATGGCTGGCCAGGGCAGGGAGGCTTACTGCAAAGGAAATGCCTGCTCGGCATCTGGTATTGGGGCTAGGAAGCCATGACGTGGGGAAACCCATTCTGTGTCCACCAGACGGAAAGCAATATTTCCAAGGCCAAAGTGGCAATTGCGACATTCAGGCTTTTGGCTTTGGGATGGTTTGGGTTAAAGTGTTTCTTCTGCTCCCAAACCTGGAAGACAGAAGGCTGGCTGGGCTAGACTGGCCGCTGTACGGCTGGTGCAAGGTCGTCAACTGGCGGAAGGAGAAGGGGTAGGATGTGTCTCTGTGGTGCTGGTGGGTACTTTGGGCGACGGTGGAGGCTGAAATCGGAGGGGGGGGGGGATGGGGACTGATCCCTGATCATGACTCTGAGGAGACATGGAAGCCTGAGGAACGCTTGGTGGTGGTGGCGGAGGAGGAGGCGGGGGAGACAGAGGGTTTTGTGACAGGTTGTTGGAGGCCCGGCGTCGGTCTGGATCCTTTTTTGGCCAAGTGTTCCCTCCATTTCAACTCACTGCATTCGCTGCATGGGGGACTGGGACTTTTTGGTGGGGTTTAAACCCCAACTAAGGTTTTTTGCCTTTTCTTAAGCTTTTTAGGGGCAAAGGGGCAAATGACACCCGCGGGGTAAATTCAGAGGCTTCCCTCAAAAAAGGGCCCGGGGCTTGAAGGCCCGGGACCTTTTTGGGGGAAATAAGCGAGGGGGGGGTTTGGGCGTTGGACCGTGGCTGGCGGAATCAAAATCAGCGGCTTCTGGGGACCCCCTCTCCCTTATTGAGGGGGAAACCCTTTACTGACACTCCCCCATCTTTCTTTCCTTCCCCGTGTTTAAAGCGTCGAAGAAAATTTCTGTAAAAAAGGACCACTTTGGGATCCGCAATGTTAAACATCATCCTCAACCCGGTGACTTTTGTACTAAATTCTGAAATCCAGGAGCTGGGGTTTACAAGAAAAGGAGGGCTGAAAAGGCCCTTCCCGGGACCCCGGGGGATTTTTCCCCGTTTTAAACCGGGGCTTTCCTTTTTTCCCCCTTTTGAGGCATCATAATGGGAGTCAAAAGCAGAGAAAAAAAAATCATCCCTTTGGCCTCTTGTCTTTTAAAAAGGGCCTTAAAAAAACCCCAACCCTTTTTGTATCAAATGAGGTTTCTTAAGAAAATGGATTATCCCCCAAAGTGGTGGGTTCCCGGGAGTTGAAAAATTGGGGGCTGCTTCATTTTTGGGACGGATGCTGATGACGACATTTGTGGGCCGGGGACTGGGGGGAAACGAGGAAAGGAAAGACTGCTGGATGCAGGTTCCATTAACCACTAAAGGACAGATTGGCGCCGCTTTTTCTTTTACTGGTTTTCAAGGGCCCCCTGCCCCCAGGTTAAAGGCCCGGGACGGTCTGCAACTGCTTTGCTGGCATGCGTGTTGTCGCCAAAAAGGAAGGAGCCCCCTTTCTCTCGAAACTTTTCCCCCAAAGTCCTACCCCCTCTTTGCTCGTTCCCAAACCTAAATTTCGCCCCCAATGTTCAAAAATTATAAAAATTTAAAAGGTATGGAATTTTTTTTGGGAAATTTCCCCTTTTTAAAAGACGGCAAATCCCCAGCTTTTAAAAAATCCCTAAAAATAAAACAAATTGCTGTTTTTCAAAATTTAAAAACTCCCAAAGTAGATTATCAACAAAGTGGCCTTCGTAAAAGGGGAAAAAACACTTTATCTAAAAATGTATTCGATAAAAAAAGGTATTTTTTGGCCAAATTTTTAAAATTAAACCTGTGGTGACTAAAAAAATTGCTGTATTCACTTTTAAGTGCAAGGTGCCTCAATGAAAAAAGCTGTAGTGCGAAAGTGGAAAAAAACAGTTTCTGTAATGTATTCGGAAAAAATAAAAGGTTTTTTTTGGGCACCCTTACCCTTCCCCTTGTGGGGCTCCCAAAATTTCCCTGTTTCATTTTTAAGTGAAAAGGTGCCTCAATGAACAAAGTGTAGTGCCCCAAAAGGGAAAAAAAAATTTATGACTGTAATGTATTCGGATAAAAAAAGGGTTTTTTTTGGGCACCAAATCAATTCACCTGTGGTGCTACAAAATTCCCTGTTTTCAATTTAACTCCCAAAGTAGTTTCTACAAAAAAAGCTGGCCTGCCCAAGGAAAAAAAAACCACGTATTTAAATATTTTATTCGGAAAACAAAAAAGTTTTTTTTGGCCCCTTTTCCTTTTTCACCCTGTGGTGACTAAAAAATTTTCTGTATTCAAATTTAAGTGCAAGGTGCCCCCTTTTGGAACAAAGTTTGTATGCCCCAAGTGAAAAAAAACTATTTGAATGTATTCGGAAAATTTAAAAGGTTTTTTTGGCAAAAATTTTCAACCTTTATTTTTGTCCCGGGGAACCAAAAACAAATTTTGCTGGTTTAAAAAAAATTTTAAATTTTTTCAAAAAGGTTTTGGCCCCAAAAAATTGTCATTAAAAAAGCTGGGAATTTTGGGGGCCAAAAGAAAGGGGAAAAAAAAGAACCCCTATCTAAAAATTTTATTTTAAAATAAAATGGGGGTTTTGCATAACAAGAGCCCGCAGTTCCCTAGAAAAAAATTGTACCCAAATATAATTTTCCAGGCTGCCCAATACCCAGGAAATATTTCAAATAAAAAAACTTTTAAAATTTAATAAAGCTATTCCCAGTGAAATGCTTTACAAAAAGTCTTGGTAAAACTTTTATCCGTATTTTTTGTGATTTGCCCTGTGTTTGCCCCCCGGGGCCCCCCCCCCCCCCCCCCGGCTACCCCTTTGACTTTTCAGGGGAAATTTTGCCCCCTTTAAAAATTTTTCCCAAAACAAACATAAAAATCTTCCAATTTTTGATCTAACAAAAACTTGTAAGGGATCACAGCTAACAGTAGAGCTTTCTCTGTGAAAAAATTTGAAAAAATTTGGGTGAGCTGTTTTGGGACACGGGCCGGGGAGGGGAAAGCCCCACTGTATGAGACGAAAAAGGGGACCTGATCATGAAAAAAGGGAAGGGGCTTTTGTTCTATGAAAAAGGGAAAAGGTCATGTGATTTTTCCACCCAAATTTGGAAACCCCATAACACCCCGCCCTGACTTTCCAAAACCCCATCTCCCCCTTTGCTCTATTCTGAAAGGGCTGATTTCCCGGGCCCGCCAAAAGGGACAGGAAAGCCCCCAAAAAAGGGTGCGTTTATTAATAGTTGATGCACCAGTTTTTTAAACCCAAATTATCGATGATCTAAAAAAAATTTTCAAATAAAAATAATGTCGTTTTAATAATCGTTTAAAAAACTAAAAGGCGACCATAAAGCATAACAGCACAATGCCAAAACAAATAGCTAGTTCATATAATCCTGTTAGTACACATACAATCCCAGATAATGCATTCAAAAAATCGGACACCAAATCATATATCCTACGCGTTTCTCTCCGAAATACAAGGGGTTTATCAGGGAAAAAAAAGGAAAGTGTACAGGCAAGATAATCAGTTAGACACAACATATATAGATAACAACTCCCGGCCCCTCAGATACAACAATGAGCCGGTGTTAAGCCAGAAGTACTAGATAACGTATCTCCTGGCACAAAATAAATGGCATGGTACCAAAAGGATAGTGGAACTTTTTTCTATTGACCATATTATTTGTACCTTGAGGGTATTTTTTTCTCCCTTTGTGTACTTTATAGCTTGTATTAGTCTTAGAGTAGTGTTGTGTAGGTTAGTTTGGGGACGCCCTTGTCGGGGCGCACACCCCAATTTCTTGGATAGGTAGTCTTTGTAGGGATAGTTTTTTGTCTCTATTAGATTAAGATAGTTATTATATTTAGATATCACTTAGTTTTATATTTATTTATCAATAAAGGTTAAGTTTTATATGTCCTAGGATTTATACCATTGTACGTGTATTTGTAGTGTATATCAAAGTTTAAATTTATTTGCTACATGTAAGAGCACAAAAGCCTGTGATGTTTCATAGAGAAGCTTCCTATAAAAAACATTTAGTGCATGTTATACATTTATGCTAACATTAGAACCTATGTATATTGGACGCCATTATGTGAAATCCATCAGGGGCATATACATTAGGGTATCCTCCTTAACTTTTATTGTTCTTGTGACATATACCATGATATACAGAGTAAAAGTGCCTAGTACGTTCTATAAGGGTATATTCATGTAAACTGCTAGAGCCAGTGGCCCAAAAAAGGCAGGTGAGTGTTATGTTGGTGTTGTGGGCATACCGGTGGGAGTGATAGGATCAGTATTGTGCCAGCTTTACTCACGGTACTTACTTTAGAGAGTTTTCTCTGGAGTCTCTTACCTAATAAGGAACATTACTCCTTTTAAGCTCTCACCTAGCCAAACACTAATCTATTCTGCACTGATAAGAGGCGAACACCCCAAAACAGCTGTCTGCAAAAGAAAATCTGGTTGGCTCTAATCTCATTTACATTGCAAGTCTCAGTGAGTTGGATTTGAAATGAGGAATGCTACATCCAATAGGTGGTGCTGCAAAAGTCAAAGCTCATTTCCCATGAGCCCTTTAGTGGAGCAACTAATGGTTTATAAGTCTCCATATAACTACAGTACATGATGCTTCTACCTAATAAGGAATGTTGCCACTTTTGAGGTACTTACTTTAGGATATTCAGTTACAGTCTCACTTGCACAACAGACATTTGCTCTTCCCGGTAAAAGAATACACTTCTCTCTCCTACTTTTGACTTCCTGCAATTCCTTGCAAATTGATTTTGCAAGTTTTCGTATGTATGAAGAATGGAGAGGTCTGTATTTTTTATTGTAGGTACAATTCAACTGTGAGAGATAGAACCTAAAAATAAAAATCCAAAAAATCACATTGTATGATTTTAAATAATTAATTAGCATTTTATTGCAAGAAATAAGTACTGTATTCGATACAATAGAAAAACAGAACTTAATTTTTAGTACAGAAACCTTTGTTTGCATACAGAGGTCAGACGTTTCCCGTATTTCTTGACCCCATTTACAAACACTGCAGCAGGGATTTTGGCCCACTCCTCCATACAGATCGTCTCAAGATCTTTCAGGTTTTGGGGCTGTCACTGAGCTACATTGAATTTCGGCTCCTTCCAAAGATTTTCGATTTGGTTCAGGTCTGGTTCAGGTCATGCTTCTAAATTGCCATGGATAAATGTTTTGGGTCATTGCCATGCTGGAAGACCCAGCCATGACCCATTTTCAATGCTATTACTGAGGGAATGAGGCTGTTGGCCAAAATCTTGCAATTCGTGGCCCCATCCATCCTCCCTTCAATACGGTACAGTCTTCCTGTCCCATTTGCAGTAAAGCACCCCCAAAGTATGATTTTTCATGCTTCATGGTTGGGATGGTGTTCTTCGGGTTGTACTCATCCTTCTTCTTCCTCCAAACACGGTGAGTGGAGTTGATACCAAAAAGTTCTATTTTGGTCTCATCTGACCACAAGACCTTCTCCCATGCCTCCTCTGGATCATCCAGATGGTCTTTGAGGAACTTCAAACGGGCGTGGACATGTGCTGGCATTAGCAAGAGAACCTTGCGTGTCCTGCAGGATTTTAATCTATGATGGCATAGTGTGTTACTAACGGTATTCTTTGGTCCCAGTGCTATTCAGGTCATTGACCAAGTCCTCATGTGTAGTTCTGGGCTTATTCCTGACCTCTCTCAGAATCATCCTTACCCCACGAGGCGAGATCTTGCATGGAGCTCTAGACCAGGGAAGATTGACAGTCATCTTGTGTTTCTTCCATTTTTTAATAATTGTGCCAACAGTTGTTGCCTTCTCACCAAGCTGCTTGCCTATTGTCCTGTAGCCCATCCCAGCCTTGTGCAGGTCTACAATTTTGTCCTTGGTGTCCTTAGACAGCTCTTTGGTCTTGGCCATGGTGGAGAGGTTGGAGTGTGATTGATTGAGTGTGTGGGCAGGTGTATTTCATACAGGTAATGAGTTCAAACAGGTGCAGTTGATATAGGTAATGAGTGCAGAGTAGGAGGACTTCTTAAAGAAAAACTAACCGGTCTGTGAGAGCCAGAATTCTTGCTGATTGGTAGGTGATCAAACACTTATTTCATGCAATAAGATGCAAATTAATTAATAAAAAAAATAATACAGTGCTTTTATCTGGATTTATCTGCGTTTATCTGAAGTGTACCTACGATAAAAAATTACAGACCTCTCTATTCTTTGTAGGTGGGAAAACTTGCAAAATCGCCAGTGTATCAAATACTTATTTTCTCACTGTACTTCACAGCTAAGCAGAGATTGAAATCTAGTGGTCTTACAAGCCCAACAATTAGGACTTTTACCAGCATATTTTTTCACGGTAAAAAAACTTAGAACATGCTCATTCTTTGGTTAGAAAATGTATGGAAATGTATTATTGATGCCAATGGAGATGGGTAAAATCCTTGTGTAAAATGTGACCTAACATTTGTATGTGGTTTTTAATGCAGATTCACATCCAAAACTACATAGAAATGAATGGGACTGGTTTTTGACGAGTAACAAAACAACCCTAAATCCACATACAATAACATGTAGAATACTCATCGAAAAATGCATCGTCCAATGCGGTTTTCAACAGTAGAATCTGACGAGTAAAAAATTGTGGATTTGGGAATTGGCTACTCAGGCCAATATACCTATGTACATTTCTCCTTCTGACAGTTTATCTCTACTGTCCTCTTCTGCCTGTTTTGTCCTGTCTGACTCTATCAATCTCTTCTTAGATACTCCTTCTTTCTTGCGTGGTTTGTGAGTATTCTCTGACTGGCCGATGTTCTGATCTTTACCTGCTCCTGCTCCACGCCGGATGGCTTGCAGTAACAGTCTAACAATAAAAATTGCTATAACAACTAGACTCAATTGAACTGCTGCCTAGCATGGCAGGCTCTTTTTATGCCTGAGGCCCCTCCTTCCTTCTACCCAGACCCCTCTGGTAGTCTCCTGATCGGCTTCAGGCTAGCTGTGCTCCACGCGACGTATACAAAATACCGGTCGGATTCTGTTTAAAGAATCTGGCCGGTATTTTGTCGTTTTTTACATGGTTTTGGGGGATAATAAGGAATCGGCTCATTTCTGTTCAGCCTGGAACATAATAAAGTTTATACACAAACCTCTCTGAGAGCACTCAATGACAATGTTATATACCACGTCCTTCTCCTTTAGATAAATGCTGAGATATATATGATTCACAATGTAAAGGACTATTATAAACCATCATATAAAAGAACTTCTCCATCTTCGTTTCAGACATATGCCCTGCCACTTATGCTATAGATAATGACTCCAAGCTCAGGAAGACAATTATCTGGGTAATTGACTTGAGCGAATACAGCAAAGGACATTCTGATTCATCCTCACCAATGAAGTATGTTTTAAGTCTGGACAGAGGATTCTATGAAGACAATGGTAGAAAACTGCTTAAAGGGCTTTTATATATTGTTGTTGTTTAGCAACATTGGTCTTGTTATATTGGTCATTCATTGGGGGATGATAGTTTGTGGATTTGCCCGTTCCCCCAACCATTGAAATGCACATCTTCTTCCCGAAAACCAGACGGAAGATTGACCATGTTCTAAGCTTTTCGGAGTGCCGGTGGTGTAAAACAATGTTTGGCTTAAAATCTGTTCAGTGTAGACTACGGAACGGATTTTCTATCAAAGTCTATGTAGATGGTTGACAGTCAGTTTTCAGATGATTTTCAAATACGAAAACCATCTGAAAATACGTCTGAAAACCCTACCATGTGGACGGTTCCCTAAAGTGGAACACTTTTGCTCACAATTAAACTGTGAGCATTTCTGTTCTCTGGACTTATAACCATTTCCCTCCTGTATAATTAGGTGTCACTGCAACTACTGAGCTGCCCATTGAGCAGCACTGAACCGACAGACATAGGAGGTGAACAATCCCTTTAAACGTACTAAATATATGAGATGATCCTTTTAAGCAGTTTTTCTACCATTGTCTTCATAGAATCCTCTGTCCAGACTTAAAGCATACTTCGTTGTTGAAGATGAATCTAAATGTGCTTTGCCGTATTCGCTCAAGTCAATTACCCAGACAATTGTCCTCCTGAGCTTGGAGTTTTTATCTATAGCATAAGTGGCATGGCATATGTCTGAAACGAAGATGGAGAAGCTCTTTTATGTGATAGTTTATAATAGTCCTTTACATTGTGATCCCTATATATCTCAGCACTTATCTAAAGGAGGAGGACGCGGTATATAACATTGTCATTGAGTGCTCTCAGAGATGTGTGTCTATAAATGTTATTGTTTTCCAGGTTGTACAAAAAAGAGCCGATTCATAATCACTTTAATTAGTTAACTGTAAGGTTGAGCCCACAAGGCAAAGGACATATACTCGTTGGATTCTAATTCAACAGTATTTTACACTCGGTTATTATATTTTTGCACATTGTTTGTGCAGTTTTCGGATTCGGCCACCCCATTGACTGGAATAGCCAATTTTCCACTGTTCTCCAAGTAAAATACAGCAAAAGGTTAAACATGTTCTAAGTTTTTTGGAAAAAAAAATGGCGGTTTTGAAATCCAACCTCAGAAAATCCAAAGTGTAGTCTACAGCTCTGATTTTCTATTGAGGCTATGAGGATGGTTTTACTGTTATTTTTTTATGGTACTATGAAACCATCCCGTGTAGACATACCCTTAGGAAAGACATTGAACACTGCTGGATTCTGGATTATATGACAACATGGGATTCATGGAGAAATGTTATAAATACTAACTCCTGGGAACCAAAAATCTTTTCTTTTCATGTTGCTTTGAATTCTAAACCTCGTTCTTAGTATTTTTGTGCCACCAATTCCAAATTTTTTTGTTTTAAGGCTTCAGTTTTTGAGATATTGCTGACAGAATTGCCTATAGTTCTTATGATGACTTTATTTTCCTGCCAGCATTTACTTACTGTCAGTGTCGGACTGGCCCACCGAAGCATAGGAGAATCCTCCAGTGGGCCCCCGATCAACACAGGTGATAGCCATAGGCCCCCACACAGAACAGGGGCCCACGCGGTCTATATTAAAAATAGCTGCCTCCTGCTGGCACTGCTGTGGAAGGGGGCTTGCTGATGGAGAGAGGGGCACATTCTCACTTACATGTCCTGCGCCGCTGGGAATGGAGCAGCGGAGCCCTGCTCACTCTCTGCTGCGGGCGGGACAGTTCGAATCTGTGAAGCCCAGCCCACAGAGTCTCTGCCGTGAAGCTCCGCCCCCCTGTGCTCTGCCCCAGTGCTCGGCTGCTCCATTCCGAGAGATGTAATCATGTAAGTCTAAGGGGGACAGTCTAAGAGGGGCAGTGACAGTCTAAGAGGGGCAGTTTAAGAGGGGCAGTGACAGTATAAGAGGGGCAGTCTAAGAGGGGCAGTGACAGTCTAAGAGAGGCAGTCTAAGAGGGACAGTGACAGCCTAAGAGAGGCAGTCTAAGAGGGACAGTGGCAGTCTACGATGGGCAGTGTAAGAGGGGCAATGTAAGATACAGTATATTGATATGTAAAGCACAGCAAAAACCCTCTCTCAGCATGAGCAAGCTCCCACTCTCTTACAGAGCAGTGCCCTCCCATATTTATTTACATACATACCTGCCAGAGGGGCCATAATATATGTATAGGGGAGTGGGAGCTTGCTCATGCTGAGAGAGGGCTTGTGCTGCGCTTCACAGAGGCGCTCAATATATCTAAAGAGTCCATATATATACACACACCTGCCTGAGGGGCCCATATATACACTCACCGGCCACTTTATTAGGTACACCATGCTAGTAACGGGTTGGACCCCCTTTTGCCTTTAGAACTGCCTCAATTCTTCGTGGCATAGATTCCACAAGGTGTTGCAACGATTGCTCAATTGGTACCAAGGGGCCCAAAGAGTGCCAAGAAAATATTCCCCACACCATGACACCACCACCACCAGCCTGAACCGTTGATACAAGGCAGGATGGATCCATGCTTTCATGTTGTTGACACCAAATTCTGACCCTACCATCCGAATGTCGCAGCAGAAATCGAGACTCATCAGACCAGGCAACGTTTTTCCAATCTTCTACTGTCCAATTTCGATGAGCTTGGGCAAATTGGAGGCTCAGTTTCCTGTTCTTAGCGGAAAGGAGTGGCACCCCGGTGTGGTCTTCTGCTGCTGTAGCCCATCTGCCTCAAAGTTCGCCGTACTGTGCGTTCAGAGATGCTCTTCTGCCTACCTTGGTTGTAACGGGTGGCTATTTGAGTCACTGTTGCCTTTCTGTCAGCTCGAACCAGTCTGCCCATTCTCCTTTGACCTCTGGCATCAACAAGGCATTTCCGCCCCAGGACTGCCGCTCACTGGATGTTTTTTCTTTTTCGGACCATTCTCTGTAAACCCTAGAGATGGTTGTGCGTGAAAATCCCAGGAGATCAGCAGTTTCTGAAATACTCAGACCAGCCCTTCTGGCACCAACAACCATGCCACGTTCAAAGGCACTCAAATCTCCTTTCTTCCCCATACTGATGCTCGGTTTGAACTGCAGGAGATTGTCTTGACCATGTCTACATGCCTAAATGCACTGAGTTGCCGCCATGTGATTGGCTGATTAGAAATTAAGTGTTAACGAGCAGTTGGACAGGTGTACCTAATAAAGTGGCCGGTGAGTGTATACACCTTGTCCAGTCACTATGTGGTGTGGATATGTTGTCATAGTGTGGTGGTATTCAGTCACTATGTGGTGGTGATATGTGGTGATATATGGTGATGGTGTTGTGGTATTATTAAGTCACAGCTTAGTGTGATGATGTCATTATGTCATTGCATCGTTCTGTATAACTTGAACCGAGATCAGGCGGAGCACCGTACAGGTGGCGGAGACAAGGAGACACAATGGGCCCCTAAAATAAACTGGTGGGCCCTAGGTACCCCAGTCCGACACTGCTTACTGTTATGATTTTGATGCTGTTCTTTTGATCTTCTTGTTAGGGACAGTAAAGCTGAAAATCAACACTGGGTGAGAAGACAGTAGCCTCTGAGATAAAATATGGTAACTGGAGAAAAAGTATCATCATAGAGTCTTTGGTTGACAGAAAAAATATCATAAAGCCATCTCTGCACATCAGACTTGTTTTGATGAAACAATTTCTAAAGGCATCGAAAAGAGATGGAACATGTTTTGTCTACAAAGTGGATGGCATTATTTGGTCCTTGTATATTGATGTTATTTGGTTATATTGGTGTTGGTATACTGGTTTGGTCAGTAACATTACAATGGTACTAGTAACCATATGGTAATGATATTATTTGGTCTTTGTATATTGATGTTATTTGGCAATATTGGTCTTGATATGCTGGTTTGGTCATCAACGTTATTGTGCTATTCATCACTATCTGGTAGTGATATGTGGGGTATTATTTGGTCCTTGTATATTGATGTTATTTGGTAATATTGGTATACTGGTTTGGTCAGTGATATTATGGTGGTAATAGTCACTATATGGTAGTGATATGTGGGGTATTAGTTGGTTCTTGTATATTGTTGTTATTGTTATTGATCTTGGCATACTAGTTTGCTCAGTAACAGCATGTGGTATTAATCACTATATGGTAGTGATATATGTGGTATTCTTTGGTCCGTGTATATTGATGTTATTTGGTAATATTGGTCTGGGTATACTGGCTTGGTCAGTAACAGTATGGGGGGGACACGCAGTGATCATGTGGCGGCATTTGTTGGCCCTTTTATATGTACTGACCCACACAATATAGATAAACTGAGTGTTGTAAAATCCAACAATATCTAAATCCTAGGACAATGGCGAAATTGCAGTTTTTTTTCTTGTTCATCCCACAGAGAATTTTTTCTTTTTCTGGGGCAGCGGGGTTTGCGGTTAGTGGTGGGGTTGGGGGGTGTTGCAGTGATGTTAGCAGAGAGTGGGTTGTGGGGTTCCAGACGCATCAGCTGTAGGGGACACGGAAATTTCTGATGGCCGCCCTGTTGATCCTTGGGATGTTAGTCTATAGGTCCCTGCTTAATGGATTTTAATGCTTATTGATTAAACTTTACATTTTAATAGGGCTATTTCTATGATCCTTGAATACTCAGATGCGTCAGTCTGATGCTAAATATCACTACATGATTGTAATGTGAAGTTAATACTGATGGAGAGAATGGAGGCCACTGGGTATAAATGACAGAAGTGATCAATCAGCTTTTATATGAATATATACCCATTGATCAGGGCTGTTTTTATAGCTATTTGTATATGTTATCATTGATGTCATTTTGCTTGGCAAGGGAAATAAGTGTGCTGACGTCATCTCTCATCAGACCTTGGAAAAGTGTCAGAATACGAGTGATGGCCCCAGGGTGCTGAACATGTGTCTTATTCCTGTGTAATATCTGCACTCAATCCCTGTAATAAAGGTTTGCTGTACACCTTCCCTGAGCATCATCTCTGCGTTTCTGACAGGTCTTTTAGGTTTGGGTTTAGCATGTTGATTCTCACTCTCTGCAGGACACGACGCCCCGGTTATTTGCTGTCAAGTTGCATTCTTGCTCCACCGGGAAACTCTGTTTGATCTGCAAACTTAACGTCTTGCAAACAACCTACTGAGCTCGGAGCGCTTTATTCTGTCAAGTCTTAATGTGAAAGTCTGAAACCTGAATATCTGCGCTTCAATTTCTAGCTTTTCACAACTTAAAGGGGTTGTCTCACTACAAAGATTGTCATTCAAATTAAAGATCTTCAAAAAACAAGCACGTTTGCAATATATGTCAATAACAAATCTCCTACTGATTCCTAGATAACTTGCTTTTAGTGGCTCCAGGGGCTGCTGAGGTCTCTATAGTCACCGACCTGCTTGTTCTCCCTGATAGGCTGTATCTCCGGCATCTTATCACAACAGGTCGCGGTGGGAGCCAGCACACAAGTTTAACTATCTCCTGTCCTTTCTCTCTCTGTCCTCGCTCTGCCTGCAGCACAGCCAGTGATTTAGAGCAGGCATACTAGCAGCCCCTGTCATCTCCCCTGCTGCCTTATCTGTGTCTCAGCCTAATTATTATTCACTGCTGTTAACTATTTCCTGCCCATGTCATTCAGCTCTGAGTTTGCCTAATTAGCATTCACTCTCCTGTTTACCTAACCAGCTTCACTGCTGAAGTGAATGATTCAGGCAGGAAATAGTCAACAGTCAGTGAATAGTAATTAAGCAGACACAGACAGATGTAGCACTGAGATAACTCCATGCAAATACAACAGGCTGCCCATCCCCCCGCAGCTAGTCACATCAAAGATTATTTGAATCACTTCCCCCCTGCCCAATTCCCTGTGCTGGGAACCCCTGGCCTGCCCTGTGTGCTGTCCTGTATGGATGTATGGGGAGAGAAATATGTGCTGTGTACACGGTGGATGCTATTGAATGGTCAGCAGCAGGGGAAAGAGAACTCTGTGATCTGAGATGTTCTCCCTTCCAATGCTGTTAGCATCGGGAGCGAGCGCAGCAGCATGACGTCACCTAGATGAAGGGAGGGGGGAGAGGACTCCAGGAAGCCAGTGCTCCCGCCCATGATTTCAAAACTCCAGCTCTTAGGACAGCACCAAGGTAGGATGAAATCCAGTCATGAGACAACTCCTTTAAGTATTAAAATCCACTGAACATATTCACCATCCTTACAGCAAGGCGATCTGGCTAGTATATAGCACATATCTGTCAGAAAACTAATGACCACTTACAACAGCGATTCTACCTATATTGAAGATTGGCCATCAACATTTGGTGGAGGTGTGGATTAGAT
>JAODAL010012118.1:0-96753 GCA_025379985.1 Phyllomedusa bahiana | reverse complement strand
TTCAACAGTGTTCTTTGATCCTTATACTTTGCAACAACCAACTAGGATTAGAAATAGAATTTTTTCTATTGAATATCTATGAAATGTGGTCTTATAGAAAAACCCTGACACCGAATCAACAGTGTTCTTGAATTTGTATGCTTTGCAACAACCAATTAGGATTAGAAATATAATTTTTTCTATGGAATATCTATGAAATGTGGTTTTATGGAATAACCTGCACCAACTCAACCGTGTTCTTGAATCCTTATACTTTCCAACAACCAACTAGGATTAGAAATATATTTTTTTCTATGGAATATCTATGAAATGGGGTCTTTTGAAAGAACCCTGACACCAAATTAACAGTGTTTTTGAATCCTTATACTTTGCAACAACCAACTAAGATTAGAAATAGAATTTTTTCTATAGATTGTCTGTGAAATGTGGTCTTATGATAACCCTGACACCAAATCAAAATTGTTCTTGAATCCTTATACTTTAGAACTGACAACTAGGATTAGAAACAGATTTTTTTCTATGAAATATCTATGAAATGGGGTCTTATGGAAGAACGGTGTCTTGTACACCGGCTGTCTCCTCAAAACTGCAGCAAGGAAATTTTGGAATGGAATGAAATATTCTACAAGAAACCAGTACAGGCAGTCCCCGGGTTACAAACGGGATTGGGACTGTAGGTTTGTTCTGAAGTTAAAATTGTATGTAAGTAGGAACAGGTATATTGATTAAATGTAATTACAGCACTACAAAATTTTTTAGTTTGGGATAGTACAGGGAACAGTTTTCACATTTGTTTTTCTGTCTGTGCCTTTTTTTTTTTTTAGAAGATTTCACCTATTGTTCTGTATCCATGTGCAGCTGTGGCATGCTGGCACTTGGTTATCATGGGGCGTGACTCAGTGTTGAATGTCAGCCACGCCCCATAAGTCTCCGTTTGTAACTAGGGGACGTATGTAAGTCGGAACGATGTAAGTCGGGGACTGCCTGTATATCGGAGCAATTTCTTTTGAGAGATTTCCTAACAGTGACTTGTGCACAAGCTGTCCCCCCAAAACAGCAACAAGGAACTTTTGGGCAATCAAAATAAAGATGGTAAAGATACAGTCATTAGCAATATCAAAATCCCTAACTACTACTGTCTAGGATTCCTTAATCTTGCTGTATCTCAACCCTACGTAATCTATCTAGCAGCTTTTCCTTTGTGAAATCGCTGGGAAATGGTGTGTCTGCCTGCTTTGAAACAAGCATAGCAGAGAGATCAGTGTGCTCAGTTCACAGACTGTAATCGAAATGGCGTTCACCAGGAAATACAGTGACATACATAAAACAGGGTCATGTGATTTTAGCAGATAATGAGATCCCTATACCCCCACTGGTGATGTTCTTGACACCCCTCTGTGCGCTGCGCTGATTGGCTGGCCGGCAAAAGTACAGGAAGCAGCGAAAATGGCGCGATCTTAAGTCTTAGTTGCAATTTTTTACCCAATTTGGATCAAGAAAAAAACGTAAAAATCGACTCGATTTTAACTTTTCTCAATTACATCCCTCAACACTATCCATTAAATCACTCTGCTTGCATGTCAAAGTGCTTGTCTGCCTTCTTTTCAGTGATTTTGGAGGTCTCAGCATATGACTTTTTCATAAACTACATTTAAAGGTTGATTTAAGCACACAAAGATAAATCATTGTGTATCTATTATATATATATATATATATATATATATATATATATATATATATATATATATATATATTAATATTATATATATATATATTATATATATATATATATTAATATATATATATATATAGTGAGACAGTGACAAGGAGATTAATTCAGGGCAGGTATCCCCTAGATTACTCTCCTATCTGGCTTCAGCTCCAGGGAGTAGTTTGGAAGATACGTGTCTCTGAGGTACCTGGCCTCAGTGAGGGAAGCTGGCAGTTTTGAGAGTCAGTAAACCTAGGTTACTGACATTTGGTAGCTTCCAGCATATCTGTTCCAAGCAGCTAATCTTGGGCAGCTTTTCTTTAGTGGCTGAAGTGATGGGTGGAAGGCCATTCACATGTTCCAAGACAGTCTGGTGCTTGGCCTCATAAATGCTCCACCTGCTTGTCTGTGGATGGGCTCTGGTGGAAATCTGCTGCTAAGAGTTCATTCATATTGTGAGTAACATGTGTTGAGTCTAGTCAGGACTACTCCTCTGTTTAGATGGAGCTTAGACAAGCATGTTTTTTTTTTTTTTATCTAGGTATAGGAAAAGCAAAAGAGAGAGAAGAGAGGCGCACAATAGTGAAGTAGGTAGCAGTAGTTGTTTGTTTAAAAACCCCTTTGGTGTGTTCACCTTTTGTTGTTGTGCTTTGGGAACAGAGGCACAACTCTCTTAACAGCCTGGAATGCTCACTTAAGAAATTGAACTACGGCAGCCAGCAGTCCAGTACACCCGCACGCCTTTATAACAGCGGTGATATATGTAGAAAGACTTCGTTGAAAAAATAGGACCACGGCACTCATAGGTGGGTCACTTAGAAACACTCCAAAAGTTATTCGAAAGTTGTTTTTCTGTATATGACTACCCTGTTTTTTTTTCTTGCATTTTGTATGTGAAAGAAACAGTGTTTGAGTGTTTGTAATAGTGTGAGGCTCCTATCAAAAATAAAAACAAACACAAAAGTAGTCTTGCGTTGTTTCACGCTACAGGTGTTCGAACTCATCAGAGGCATGGCAGTAATATTAGAGATCCAGTATTTAAAAGTAATTAGTGATGGCGAATGATTCTAACGAAGTGGATTTCGTTTAGAATTTCAGGAAAACTTCATTCTGGCACGAAATAGAAGTTTGGGGTACTATTCGCGGGGAATGAATCGTGTTTTTGTTAATTGTAGAGTGCCGCAAGCTACTATGGCATTATATTGGGCAAAGGACTCTGCGAGAGGACAAAGGAACACCCTCAAGTGAATGTGCAGAGATGAAGGTTCCAATCAGAAACCCGGCGGCGATTCTGTGATGTCACAAGCCTATATTATAGTCCGATCGTCACACGCTGGCAGTTCACCTTGCTCTGACGCTGTGCTGTGTAGTGAAGCTGCTGGCTGCTTGAATATTCACACTACAGAACTTAACTTTTGTTTACAGCGAATTTTTGGGGTGTCACAGCTGTGCCGAATTGGCATGCTGGTCTGCTCAGACTGCCATCTGTTGGCCACTGCTGTCAGCTGCTGCAGAGATTCTCACACATGAAAGAAGTTAAGTTTTTTAGCAGCGATTTGGAGGGAGAGGGGAGGGGGGGGGATGTCATGCTTTTATCAGAGACTGCTCCTCTTCATTATCATTTTGATTCAGTTTTGGGTTATTGTAATTCAAGTCCAGGGTGAGTCTTAGTATGCCCCTATTTACTTCGAGTTAAATTGCATCTGGTCGTTTCTGGTAGCGCATTGAATATCCAGGCGGTTATCAAGCATGTTGTGCTTTTCATATTGTCAGTAAAACCATACGACAGGCGTGTTTTTACATGCACAGATTACCAGTTTTAATTTTTCCTGTGATTTCTGTAGCGCATATTTATATCCAAGGGTTATTTAAGCCTGTTTGTGCTTTCCATATTCAGTAAACTACATGGCGTTTTTAAAGCCGACAGATACCAGTAAGAAGCTGTGAGTGGTGGAATGTAGCTGCTGAGTGGCTGGTCACAGCAGGAACTGTTGGATGAGTGTTCAAGTAAAGGCTTGTTACATACCTGGAACTAAAGGATATAATGCGTACGTAGCTATGTAAAAAATTTCTGGATCCTGGCTGGTGGAGGCTCTGGGTCGAGATGATGTTCTCTCACGGGAGCAGATTGGTTATTGCCTTGTGGGTTCCAGGGCATTATAACAGTGGTGAGTGGCTGGGACTCTTAGAACGTCCTGTGTCTCTCTTCCTCAGCACATGGTTTCCACCACCCTTGGTTGAACTTGTATGGACATGTGTCTTCTTGTTTCACCGTAGACTAAGCTGTGTTACTATGTAGAACATTTAAGTTTTTCGCTGTGATTTTGGTGTGCAATTTATAATGCCAGTGGGTTAATTAAGCATGTCTTGTGCTTTTTTATTTAGTAAATACACGGTGTTGTTTTAACGGCCTCTGTCGCATCGCGATGTTGAAATTTTTTTGCTGGTCATTTATGGAGCAACGCTGAATTTATATCCCAAGGTTAATTAAACTGTTTGTGCGCTTTTATATTCTAGTAAAATATACAGTGTTTTTAAACACAAGCGGAGTAAATTTTTCTTTGTGATTTCTGGAGCGCTAATTATAGTCAAGGTTAAATTAAGAGGTTGTAGCCTTTCTATATTCAGCAGAAAATACACTGGTTTCTAAACGGTCTACCGTGCGAGTAAATTTTGACTGTTGATTTCTGAAGCGCAATTTATATCCAAGTAATATTTAAGTCTGTTTGTGCTTTCATATTCAGTAAAATACATGACGTTTTTAAACGCCACTACCAGTTAATTTTTTCTGGTGATTTTGGCGCACAATTATATCCAAGGGTTAATGTAAGCATGGGGTGTCGCTTATTATATGTCAGTTTAAAATACACGTGTGTTTTTAACGCCACATCAGTTGAATTATTTCTTGGTGATTTTTCTGGTGTGCGATTTATTTACCAAGGGTTAATTAAGCGTGTTTTGTAACATTTTATATTTGTGAGTAAAATACACATTGTATTTTTTCGAAGCGCCACATACTAGCATAATGTTTTCTGGTGATTTCTGGAGCGCAATTTATATCAAGGGTGTAATTTAAGCGTGTTTGTGCTTTTATATTCAGTAAAATATACAGTTATTTTTAAACGCCAAAGACGAGTACATTTTCTTTGTATGTTCTGGTGCGCGCAATTTATATTTCAAGGGTTATGTTTAGAGCCTGTTTGTGCTTTCATATAGTTCAATAAAATACAAAGAGTTTATACACGCCACATACCAGTTAATTTTTGTTCCTGGTGAATTTCTGTTAGCGCGCTAATTTATAACCACAGGGTGAGATTAGCGTGTTTGCGTCTTGTTAGTATTCAGTTAAAATATACGGTGTTTGTAAACGCCAGAGTTGAGTAATTTTTCCTTTTGAGTTTCTGTGAGCGCGATTTATATTCGAAGGTAATATAAGCTGTTTGTGCTTTTTATATTAGTTTAAAATAACACTGTGTTTCTAATACGCCATAAGACAAGTGACATTTTCCTGGTGATTTCTGGAGCGCAATTTATTTCCAAGATAGTTTATTACGCTTGTTTGGTGCTTTATAATTGCAGTAAAATATACTTTGTTTTATAACGCCAAGACGAGTATAATATTTCCGCTTTTGTATTTCTGATAGAGCGCTATTTATATCAAAGGGTTATTTAAGCTGTTTTGTGCGTTTCATTTGTCAGAAAAATACATGCCGCGTTTTTACACGCACATAGACCAGTTAATTTTTTCCTGGTTGGAGATTTCTGTAGCGCAGATTTAATCCAAGGGTGTATTTATGACTGTTTGTGCTTTCATATTAGTAAAATACATGCCGTTGTTTAGAAGCCCACATACAGTTTATTTTTTCCTGGTGATTTTCTGGAGCGCAAGTGTATAGTCCAAGGGGTATTGAGCCTGTTTGTGTTTGTCTTATTCTGTAAAGAATACCGCTCGGTGTTTTTAAACGCTCACAGACTGTTGATGTTTTTTCCAGGTGATTTCTGGACGTACGCAATTTGTTCCAGGGGATTTATTGAGTAAGCGCGTGTTTGTGCGTTTTGTATAGATTTTTAGTCAAAATACAGGTGTTCTTAAACGCCCAAACTACGAGTACATGTGTGCGTGGACAGTTTTGGAGCACAATTTATATCCAAGGGTTGTATTTAAGATGCGTGTTTAGTGGGTTCATTGGAGAGTCGCAAATTACAGGGTGTGTATTTGATTCATTTACTAGATATCGTCATTATAACAAGTGTCTGTAAATTTTTGAAAATAACACATGTCAGACAGAGAGGTGGAAGGCTCTTCACATGCGAGTGAGCGCTACAAACTATTCTGGAAGCAGGCACAGGTCACAGTCTCAGTAAGGGAGGACATCGCGCAGCAGCGGTCGACCTCGGTGAGGCCAGAACTGCCGGTGTTCATCTAGCTTGCCATGTGTTGACCAGCAACTAAGGGTTCTTGATTGGTTGGACTAGGTACATTTCACTTCACTCCCAGGTTGACATCTGACAATCCGCAGCCAAGAGTCGGTGGTTAACGTCGAGACACAACCTTTAGTTGGCATGGCTCCGGGAGTGGGTCAGCGGCCGTCAACCTGTCACCTCAACCTGCCTCGTGTCCCGCCTCGGTTTCCATCAGCCAGAGATGTACTATTTGGTCTGGCTCATGTGCCACTATACAGCGAGGATGAAAAATGGAGGACAGTCTGGAGCAGCAGCTATCGTTGGCAGCGAGAAGTGGGGCGGATATCCCATGCTTCTTGCAGTAGGCGGAAAAGTGTGGATGTGAGAGTAAAACTGGCATAGGAGGATTATTTTGTGCGGGTTGTGCAAGCCTCTTGCATGACCTAAGACCTGTTGAGGAGGACAGCAGTGGAAGATCGCGCTCAATAAGACATGAATCAATGATGATGTGTTAAAGAACCTGAACCGGCATCTTGGAGCCGGGCTGAAGTCATGGCATTCTCATTGTCAGGAGAAGGTCTGGATGTCAGTCCTGCGCGCGTCAGGCAGCGTGTGCAGCAAGTCACAAGTGGGTAGTGTGTCTGTGATAGTCGAGCAGGGCGTAGCATGCGACATGTGAGGCTAGAGAGTGCCAAACGGAAACGGGTTATAAATACAGAAAAACCCGTCGCAAGTCCAAGAAAGTAGCAGCACAAGGGAGCTTCAGAGAGATAGCAGCGGCTGTAGCATGTCATTCAGTGGCGGAGAGAATTGGCGTAAAATACACATATCGGCAGTGTGGCAGTTTTTTGCTAAGAAACCGGAAGATCCGGAACCTGGGTTATTATGTTTGAATCTTGAGCAGAAAGTGAAGCGAGTGGCAGGAGCTAACATTGGCACCGTCCATGGCACTGCGCTCAAACATGTGCTGTGTCTCCATCCGGTGGCTGGAAGTGGAACGTGCTCAGATGTGGTGGTCCGTTCCGTGCCGCCGCAGCAACTATTGGCTAGTCAGGCAGCTCCCGTCGGCATGCATGCCTTTCAGCAAGGATCACACCTCTGCAGTGAAGGGAGCTGTTTCTCTTTGCCATCATCTCCCGATCCTGTATTGACGTCTCCTGTCTGCCTCAGCTATCATGGCGCCGAGCGTAGTTCGTTCAACGAGGCGACTTGCGAAAGAGACAACTGTAAGCGTCTGAACCATCCTAGAGGTGCAGAAGTCTGACCGTGGTCTCGCTGTCCAAGAGTTGTTGGTACCTGCCAGTTCTCTTCCTTTCACAAATGGAGAGTTCGCCAAGCCGTAATTCTTTGTCATAAAGGCAGCAGTACCCGAGCTCTCTTCACGCCAAATATGTTCGAAACAGAAGGGTATTTTTTGTTGCCCCAGAACTATGTCTTTTGTAATTGGTGGGTCCAGGCCTCCGCCTGAGCTTATCGGTTTGTTCCAGGTGCATAGGTCAGGTGGACGTGTGTGAGCTGTATGAGACTATCGGTACAGGGCAAGTCCATGTCCCTGTTCGGCCCACTGGGTGAATGTGACTTCCTCCCCAAGCCCATGCCAACAAACTTGGACAGGAATGATCGGGCGCTTTTCTCTGCCGCCACGATTTTGCTTCACAAATCTGTGGCTGTTCCTGAGCCAATGGTCCGCACTCCTCTTCCACCTTCAACCACCGTCTAAGCCTCCACAAGTACTGCTGCACCATCCATACCACTGTGTAGGTCACAGCTGTGTCACGCAGTTCTACACCTGGCTTGCTCGGCGACAAAGTCACACTGGGGAGGAACTGCTCCGCATCATGCAGCAGTAGAAAAATTATGGTGCTTGTCTCCGCGACAACGCCAAATCGGAATCATGGTGGATCGTGACTATGGGAGAAACATGGTGTCCGTGTCTGCAATGAGGAGGTAATGGTCCATGCGCCACTGCATGGCGAATGTGTCGCAATCTGTTATGAGAAAAGGTTCTCTGAAGTGTATTTCCCAGAGCTTCAGAAGATTCTGAAAAAGGCCAGAAACCATGTGCTGCACTTCATCCTATTCCTACAAAGCAAGGCACACCCTACCTTGAGTTGCGCAGGCTGGCAGAAAGGCCGTTCCTCCAACACTCTCGCTATGCTACGCAATGTTTCCACGCTTGTTTGGATTTCCAGCCGTGCACAGTGTTTGGACTCCGGACTGATTTAGACAGAGAAAGGCCATAACTGGTTTTTTGATGATCAGCGGAGCAGAGTACGTCACCTGTGTATCTTTGATGTCAGCCAGTGGCAGCTCATGCGTGTGACACCTGCGTTTGCTTTGGCGTTTTGTGTGGGTCCCATGTTATTTGTCAGTCGCCAAGGATACGGGTGACCTGATAAACGTCATTCCACTGTTTATTCCTGGAACAGATACTTGAAAAATCTTGTTCTGGGCAGGCGACTGGAGACGTGGCGACTACATCCGCGCCACGATGAGGTCCTGGTGGTGGACTGGAAACTGGAGGCAGGAGGAGATTGGAGCATAGCATTGTCCGTGTGAAATGGGTATGTGGGGTTTTTCTACCCATGTAACAGGACGAGGAGGCAAGCAGGAGCATGGAGGAGGTAGATGGAGATGTGGAAGACGAGGCGAGATGACCTCCAAGCACACATGGCAAGTATAGTGTGGACGATGGATGCGTTAGACGTCTCCTCGAGAGTCACTTGCGCCACATGGCCCGCAGCATGTTGTATTTTGCCTGTCAGTGACGAGTCGATTAGTCACCATCCGGTCAGAGGGATGACTTTCTGGCTCTCCTCCCTCTTGGACCCTGCTTACCGGGCCAAAATGGGAGACCTTTTTTCAGTCTGCTGAGTGGGAGGACATTATACTCATAATACTATAGAGAAATCGTCCTGGTAGTCAGTTGGTCGCTGCCTATGTCAGCTATGGTCTCAGTCACTCTGTCAGGTTGAGACTGGGGGTCCTCAGCGCTCACATACCACTGCCACGCTGCTGTTTGGGAATGGTGGGGGGTGGTAGGGTAGCCAGTACCAGCTCCATCAGTAGTCGCAACCTAAGTCTGGAGTCACTGATGAACCAGCTTCCTACACCGCCTAGTGAGGAGGGCACTCACCAGCAGCAGCAGCAGGACCTGGGGCAGACCCTGAACCAACAGGTGGTGGCCTACTTGGAAAGCACTCTGTCACCCCAGTTAGAAGATCCGCTGGACTATTGGGCAGACAAACTGGTGTGTGGTCGCAAACTTGCCGAGTTTGCAGTGGAAAAGGGCTGTCCTGCCGGGCCCAGTAGTGTGGCTTCAGAGTGGGTGTTCAGTGCGGGGGGGCCATGTTACCCCAAGAAAAACCCCGGTTGTCCACCGGAAATGTGGAACGACTGACCTTTGTCAAGATGAATCAGGTGTGGATTGGCCAGGATTTCCACACACCAATGCCTTATGCGTCAGATCACATCAGCCATGACGCCTCCCCAAAACTTTTATAAATGAGTCTGGATTCAAACTACCTGCCTCAGCCACTATTCTGATGCCGCCCCCTGCCTGATCCCACAACATCTGCTGCCAGTTTCTCATCTGCCTACCGCCATCTTTACCAGGGATGGTTTTTGCCACCCACCTCCACACTCTCTCATTGTGCCACTCTATGACCTCATGCTGCTGCTGCTGTTGCTGATGCCGTGACCTCCACACTGTGTCATTGCGCCACCCTCTGACCTCATGCTGCTGCTGCTGTTGTTGCTGCTGCTGTCACCTCTGTGGCCTACTCCTGATTGTTCCACCTCCCCACTCTGACATTGTGCCACTCTCTGACCTCATGCTGCTGCTGTCGTCACCTCCACACTGTGTCATTGTGCCACTCTATGACCTCATGCTGCTGTTGTTGCCGTCACCTCCAAACTCTGTCATTGTGCCACTCTGTGGCCTATTCCTGTTGGTGCCACCACCAGAATTTGTCATTGTGCCACTCTCTGACCTCATGCTGTTGCTGCTGCTGTCAGGTGTGATAATTGATTCAAAACATTAGAACTCTGTACTTTTCATATCCATTGATTATATCTAGAAACTGTCTACATACTATTTGCATGAATTATTCTCTATACCTATTTTCCCTTGACCAGGTTAACTCAGATTTTATAGGCTTGAAAAAGCATGGCTTTATGCAAAGGGAAAATTACCTCCAGGATATTACCTGTTCTTGGAAAAATATGAAGGGCATTTAAAATGGATTCACTATAGACTAACATGAAGATAGCTTAAGCGAAACAGACTGATGACACAGAAATCATTTGGACATATGTTGCGGACACTAACATCTGGAGGACAGCAAACGGGGCAGGACTGTTTCAAACGGCCAGTGCGGTTTAACATTATGCAAGCATGCATATACCATATAAAGAAACTATGTGAATTAGTATTAACTCGTCCCTAAAATGTCGATTGACCAAAGATCAGCTAAAAACATGCTATGAGGATGCTTAGTAATGAGGGATATAAAATGTATGTATTTCCCTGTATTAAACAGAATTTCTTTCCAGACACCGTGTGGACAGTACTTCCCTAATCTGCTGTATACAGCCAGAATATTACTTAGGAGGAGGTAGCAACTTGGCTGGGATCATACCCCACTTAACATTTGGTGCCTGACTCTCAAACGAATTACGAGGGAAAACGCAGAGGAGGCCTGTCGTCTGGTCTGGGGCGTTTGCCCCACGGTGGTTCTAAATCTAGGCAGCCAGAACGTGCCTGATCAACACATATACGGGTAAGTTCATTGTTTTTCACTTTGAAATAAGTGACTTATTCCGTTTCTGACTGCCTATTTTGTTCCACTGTGGTCTGTCCCTTTCCTGCCGCCACTGTAACGGTCAAGGGTTGTTCTTCTGTTGAAATCGACCGATGCCCTTGCTACTTACCTATGGTAAGTCTGTGAATACTTCCTGTTTTTACGCAAACTAAGCAATTATTTTGAATCAGACTGTTTTTTAGAGACACAGAGTGTTTAAATATCGTGTCTGCCAGTGTGCGCTCAGATATATAGCTGTTTCAGTTGCAGGCACCATCTCTTCGGTGCTATACATTAACCACAGAACATTTCATTGTGGGTTTTCTTCATATTATGCTGATTTTCGTGTATATGTTTGGTGTTTCCATAAGATTTTAACGTATTATATGTATGCTCTTAAGCCCCCATTGTCGCTAGCAAAGTTTTTTTTTCTGCAAATTATTTTTTAGATGTGGGGGGAGACGCCCAACCCCAAAACCTCACGTTTTTTCCTTTCGCTTCAATGCGGGTCCCCCCACCAGCCCCACAGGGTTCCCACCCCCTCTCTTCGGAGTTTACTAAACAAACCCCTGCCCCTTCCCTACGTTTTGGCCAAATTTTGGTCAGTTAATTCCCAAATTCTGTTGTAAAGCCTATTGTTTCACCCAAAACCCCCCCCCGAATTTCCCTGGGGGCCCATCTTGTTCCTCCTCATCTTCCCCTGACTGGTACTTCCGGGTACAGGTAAAGGGGGCCCCATCTTGCTCCCAGAAAATTAACATTCTAAGATATATGCTTTATTTTTCACAATAAACCCCCCGAAATCTACAGGTGCCCTCCCCCTCTATGATAGGAGAGAAGGATGCATCACCTGGTTGTCTCACGCTCACCCACAGCCTTTTATACCCCAAATCACCCCTTGGGAAATTTTATTTTCCCACCCTTTTGCTTTGCCCCTATCCTCACTCTAAATTTCCTCCATAAACAGCAACAAGCGATCCGGATATTTACCTACGCCTCTCCTTCTCAGTTTTCCCCCAAAGGATAGATTAAAACCTGCCCCGAAAATTGCTATTATTGAAAAAGGGCCCTCCCCCTTTATCAAACATTGGGGCGGGAAACGTGATGGACCCTACCATCAAGCCTTTATATCCTCAACCATCAGCAGCCCAAAATCCTCAGTAATGTCCTACACGGGCCAGGAAAATCCCCATAGAACCACTGGAAAAACTTTTCCTCAACCTGTCCCCTCCTCCTACTACCCAAAGAATTACCACTAATTTCCCCTCTTTTGTTTTGAAAATCAGTCTTTCCAAATTTATCATTTTTTTACATAGAAAAATTGACCATTTAATTTACCTTGTGTTCAAGTATTATCTATTCTTTGGGGCTTTTTAAACAGTCCTTTCTAAAAGTTGTCGTATCACTGAAGATGTTTTAAACCCTCACCTTTACTTTCTTCCGGAAAACAATTTACCAACGCTCCGACCTTGCTTCATACCCCTGCCAGTACATTTCAGTTCAGAAACCAATTGCCTTACCGACTTGACTGCAAGCCAACCGTGAGTCCCTCCCTCCTCCTTCACTTTCTCACAAGACTTTCTGGGCCTCACATTAGTCCTAAGAATCCCCAGCATTTCTTTTTAAATTTTTTACAATCTTTATGCCTTTATGGACCTTTCTTTACTCACAAATATTACTGTTTTTTAAGTTATTCCTGTGATCAAAACTTTTTCTCACAGCCCTGATTGGGTTTCAGACTACAACAACCTTCAATCTACCTGTTTCAGAGCTTTTGTTGCGCAAAACTCCTTCTTGACCAAATCAAGACATCAATTGACTTTTGGCACCTCATGACCTAAAAGGGATCCTGAAAACGATCGCGAAACATCAATTCCAAAGTGAAGAACTTTTGTCTACAATGCTCATAGATGCCTGAAATCTCCCCTTAAACGATGCACTCCCAAAACAACCACCCCCCCCTGCGTCCTTTAAAGGGGGGAAATGAAGATCTGCTGCTACAGATGATGGGGATCATACCCAAAATATCCTCTCCGGAGCCTTGAACAAAGGGAAAACTGAAAACCTCCCATCTTCCTAGTCCTAATCCAAGCTGGAGGACCAATTAGTCTTCTTCAAGATGGATCCAGATAGCAATGAACAAGGATGATTCCATACGGTTTGCTTGGTTATCTTGGGGGGAAAACTAAGGTGTTTCTTTCCTTCTAGATGCAGCCCAAAGTGCAGCCCTCGGGGCTGTGACTAAGCTTGCAAGTGTGAAGGAAAGACCTAAACATATACACCGACTCACCCTAGTATATGGAGTGGCCATGATTGGGCCTAAAGGGGCCGCCGGAAAGGGTTTTCAGTCACTAGTGGAACGCCAATAAGAAAACGAACCCTACAAGCCTTAAAGGACGCTCTCCATTTGCCTCCAAGGGTAGCTTCCTGAAGATCAGAGACATGAAACCTAAAGACGGGAAGCGAAAAAGGCATTAAAAGCATATCAGGCTGCAAAGGCTGTAGTTTCTCCCATAATTTGAGAGAAAGCGGGTTGGTTTTAGATGTCCCAAAAGGGGAAAAAAAGAAGCAGAAGGAAAAAAGGGAAGGGAAAAAAAAGGGAAAAAGGGAAAGAAAAAAATGGAAAAACCCCAAGAAAGGGCCTAAACCCCAAAATGTTAATCTGGTGAACAATTACAACCCCGAAAAAACCCCAAAGGAAAAGAGGAGTGGGAGGAAGGAGCGGGATACCCAAATGGTTTTTGGGAAGGAAGATGAAAAACTTTGTTTCCAAGAGTTGTACCCACCGCAGTATGATGGGCATAGTACTATACTAGAAGAACAAACCAGATACCCCTTAAATCAACAGGTTTACTTAGATAAAATTTCCCCCTTACAAAAAATTAACCAGAATCAAAGATGGGGAAAATGTTCATTTGCAACCCCGGGGGAAACCGTCTAAAAAACCCAAAAAAACAACAAGTCGTCCCTTTCCAAATATTCAGATCAACTACATTGAATTTCCAAGAATGAGAAACATGTTTTTGGTGGCTGAGGCCCACCAATCCCCAATATGATGGGAAATAACCGGAAAAATTATGACTAAAATTTATGTGCGATTTTGGAATCCCCGAAGTTATTTATCAAACCCGGACCTGGTTTTCATCAGAAGTAACCAGGACATTTGGGAAATATAGAGGTGCCCCCAAAACCCCCGTATTTTCACGAGTTCAGGAGAAGCAATAAAATTTAGTGCAAAACTTACAAACCCCAAAATTTCAAACCGTAAAAGGGAAAATTTCTCCCCCCGGGCCAGAAAAACCTACCCACGTCCTTTTACTCTAACAGAAACACCTTTAGACAGTCCACAGTTTCACCCCCCTGAAAAATTGTCCTCAGAACCAAAACTTAGGGGGGGTTCCATAACGATATTGATGGGAAAAAAAATGATACTTTGAAAATTTTAAAACTTTAAACTTATTAATGAATTTAAATTTAAAACCACATTCAGTTTTTCTTCTGTTCCGATCAGATCTGCAAACCATTTATAACTCCAGCATATGAATTTTTTAGGGGAAACAAGGCATTTGAGAGGTTTCTTGAATGAGATTTGAAGGAACATTCCAAGTTTTTCTGGGCACCCCAACCCCGTGAAACTGAAGGAAGACCTACTTTGGGGGATCCTCGAGAGAGCAGCTGGAGCCAACAAATCACATGAAACACTCCTTTTACCTTTTATTTAATTTGTGTTGTTTGGGTGTGTGTGAAATAAAAGGGGAACGACCCAGGGATTGGCTGGTGAATTTAAAAAATGGGGGTCAGAATAAAACAAAACCGAACAAAATACCACCATAAAAAATAAAAAAGGTGTAAATGGGGTAAATATATATTTTTAAAAACCCAGAGATTTTTTAAACCACCCCGAGATATCCGTGAAAAATAATTGAGCAATTAGAACTATATCAATCATGGCCCACCAAAATCCGAGGAAAATATCTTTAAAGACACTACAAGGGGGATTGTGAGGGAAAAAAGGTGGAAGGGTTCCTTTTGGAGGACCCTTTTTTTTTTTCCAGACCCCCAAGTTCTATCAGCCTTTTCCCTTTTATTTTCAGTAAAAACACATGCTCCCAATTTCCCGGTTTCCCCAATATGGATTGCCAGCAAACCGGAACTGTCATGCTGGGGATTTCTCTAAGGGGCACCCGGGTCTGTGGGTTAACCCCCCATCCCCACCATCAGAGGCAAGTAAAGAGCCTGGGTCATTGTTACGCCCCCTTGTACAAATGGCATGATTTCAGGGGTTTATTACCGCTCCACCCGTCCATGTAGCCACACAAAAAACAGAAACAATTCATCCCGAATAAAAAAGTTAAAGGGTAAGAGGAAAGGTTTAAGTTTTAGGGGGGGCTGTCAGGGGTAGAAATTTTTCAAAACATTAGAACTCGTTTTTACTTTTTTATATCCATTGATTATTCTAGAAATGTTTTACAATTTTGCATGAATTATTCTTATACCATTTTCCCTTTACCAGTTTAACTCAGATATTTTTGGTTAAACGCATGGCTTTTTGGGAAATTCCTCCAGGATTACCTGCTTTGGAAAAATACTGAAGACATTTTAAAATGGATTCCTATAGACTAACATGAAGATGCTTAACGAAACGATGATGAAACCGAAATCATTTGGACAAAGTTGCGACACCCCAAAATTGGGGGACAGAAACGGGCAGGTGTTTCAAACGGCCAGTCGGTTTACATTATGCAAGCATGCATAACCATTAAAAAAAACTATGTGAAATTTTGTTTAAATCGTCCCTAAAATGCGTTGCCCCAAAGACAGCTAACAATCTATGACGGACTAACGAATGAGGGGTAAAAATGTCTGTATTTCCTTATTTAAAAAGAATTGCTTTCCAGACAAAACCTGGGGACGTACTTCCCCAACTGCTGTCTAACCGAATATTATTGGAGGAGGTAGAAAATTTTGGGTGGGATCATCCCACTTAACATGCTGTACCTCCACACTCTGTCTTGTCATGTCCTGCTGTGCTGTTGGCCGTCCTTCCACTTTGTGTCTTGTGCCCCCTCTCTGCCTCAGCTCTCTGCTGAGCTGCGCCGTCACCCCCAACTGTTTCATTGTGCCCCTCTATACTTTATGCTGCGCTGCGCCCTCACCTCCACACTCTGTCATTGTCCTCTGTGGGGCCCACCCCGTGGTTTCCACCCGCCCCTGTGTTTGGCAATCTTTGGGGTCCTGATGTTGCCGCACCCTTACCTTCAACTCTTTATTTTGCCACTCTTTGGCCCCACTCCGTTTTTTGATCTCCAAATTTGTTTTGTGCCATCCTGACTCCTGTGCGATGATGCATCTCTCCCCACTGTGTATTTGTCCCTTTGGGGCTTTGATTTGCTGCCCTCCAGAATTTGTCTTTGCCACTCTGTGGCCCTACTCCATGCTGCCAAGTGACCGCTGTCTCACTGGAACACCCTGTGGTTTCCTAATGCTGTTTCCACCCTCAACACTCTGACGTTGCCACTATGTTTAGTTTTCCCCTTCTTTTCACCTGTCAGAAGGAATGGAAGGATCAGGATTGTCTAGCCAAAAGCAGGAGTGGATACAGAACACAGAAGACATGCAAATATCCCATTTACTGGTCATCTCTGTTTTGGATCAACTCCTGTTTGTTTTTGGCCTTAGCAATACTGATGGACTATTGACCGATTGAAAGCGGACACGGAGAGATGAAAGGAAGGGCAAAATGATCAGAGATATCAACGCAAAATTACTGCTGACACCCTCTCCACTCATTTGGGGGGGCCTCTACATGTATCAGCGTTTAACAGAACAGGTTCTGTCATATTCTGTGACGGTTTAAAGCTCTGGCCTCATGGAGTGACCCTTGCTGTGACGTCCCCTTACTGTGCTGAGACCTGTGCCTGCTCCAGTAACCTACTTCTGTGTTCTTTGATACTATCGTAGGATCTTAGCCCTCAGCTTGTTTTTTTCCAGCTGGCGCTGCCATGACTTTATCAGGCTGCATTCCCGCTTCAGTTTTTTGGTCAGTTTTGCCCCTGTAAGTGCCCAGGGAATTTTAGAGTGAAGCGATTCTAAGAGCGGCGGCAGTCATGTGTGTGTCATACTAAAACACAGCATTGTATGAAGACAAAACCAAGCTCCCGCTGCATATTTAAGAATGGCACAATGTTCTACAGCACCCTCCAGGCTCTCTGCAGCCAGGAAATAACTGTTTTTAACGCTTTTCGTCCCGAATTAATTCAGGACAAAAAGAATTTTGCCGGGAAATTCGACAAAGTCGGCAAATCGAATTTTTGAGAAATTCGCCCATCTCTAAAAGTAATTGGTAAAAGACTATTGGATACTGATAGCGTCAATCACGTTGTGTAAGGTCATCGTTCTTCCGGCAGTGAAAGACAATCATTTGGAGGTATTGCTTGTCAATCAAGCCCTTCCGTGTCCTCTCACTGGCGTGATGAGTCTGTGATCTGTTTGGACATTTTTTTTTTATCTATTTGGACTAAACTTAAGGCTTTATTTTTATTGTTTTTGCTGAATAAACCCAGGTATCGCCTGGATTTGAACCTTACCCATTTGTGTCTCTGTCTCTAACAGTTGAAGCCCAGGTTGTCTACCATATCCTTATGCTAATCCACACAGCATCTTTATATATTAAACTTGCCTTGCCGAGAAGAAAAAGTCTTGTAATGTGTCGAGCTGTTGGTGTAACTGAAATGAAGACTAGAAGGCTACATTGAGCAACACCACACCATACTCCCAGGAGTAGGTCCAGTGTGATGGTCATGTGGTCTGCAGACTATTCTCTGACTATCATTGCATCCTAGATAAAAGGGGGACTCATCATAAAGGAGTATAAACCTCCATTCCAGCCTCCATTGCCTTCTTGTTCTGCACCATGATAGCCTTTAAGAACAGTGCTGTGAGGTGAATGGAGCACCTCAAGTTGGACGTCTGGCTTGTAGCCCGATGTTGTAGAGGGCTTTTGGATGATTTTATAAACAATGTTTTCCACCCTAGGCTTGGGAAGTGTCATCTTGCTGTCATTACAGTTCATTGTTGTTCTCCCAACAACTGTGCTGATATCTCAGCTTTGGCGTGTAGTGATCTACGGGAGAGATAAACCAAGGTCTCTAAGTTCAAGGCTCCTTCTCAGTTTGCAACAAGTGGCAATAAATGGCACATAGATGAGAAGGAGACATCACACAATCATCTCACTCTGCTTGATTTGAATTTTTAAGCTTCATGTGGCTGAAAGGTTTGCTTTCAATCTGGATTTTATGTCTCATCCTCAAGGGACAGATTAGAGCTAGGTGGGTGATTTGAATATTTGAATACCAACAGACCTCAGCGACACCTGCTACTTCTTCGATTTGGACAACCTTATGGCTTGTCTTTTTTATAGTGTTGCAATTTAAATGTTGAGGAATGCAAATATAGAAGTATATGTATATATACACTACTCACATACATATACCTATCCTTAGGTGGATGCATTTTCTTTTACATTCGCCATCCTGAGATGTCCTAGTTATTAGATTGGTTACTGTTATCCAGGGCCCACATGTATGGGGCACATATCAGCACAGCAGGCCCTGTGTTATTTTAAATGTCACATAGACTCCATATAAATACCTCTCTTATCTGCCTGGATAACACACACCATATATTGACAAAAATATAAAATATACATGACCCAGATATTGTAAAACATTGTCCATATACAGACACAGAGTCCATGAATTAACCTTATCATACTCCAGGATAATCCTCTTATCATTGGAAAAACTAGACTAACTTCTGGAAAGTATATTCTCTTCACCTGGGGCTAACAGTTTCTAGGAAGAGAGGGAGTACAGCCCTCTACCCCAGAGACCTCGGGGTGTTGACCCATAGAGAGTGGAGACAGGTGAAGGATCTCTGCACCATCCTTGGCAGTTTTGAAGAGGCCACCAAAAACGTCAGTCGGGATGATACCCTTGTCAGCATGACCGTTCTGGTTATATTTTTACTGGAACACTGCAGCAGCAGGTCCCACCAGTGATGGAGGAGGAGGTAGACACAGAGCCTTACTCGCTGGAGCATGTAGAAGGCCCAACAGGTCAGCTCACAGAGTAGAACACATGAAACTATCCAGGGCTTTGGTGACTGTCAGGATGAGGAAGTGGAGAAGGATGAGAAGGCAAGGGTGGACAGCACCGATACTGATTACCCTTCAATGGTGAGAGATTGGCACAGGTTACAGAAGGAGGAGGAAGAGGAGTAAGATTCTGTTAGTGCCCCTCGACCCCAAGGCTTGGGAAATACCTGCAGCATCTCATACATGAGTGATGGGATGCTACATTGCCTGCAACATGATCCACGCATCAAGGCAATAAAAATGAATAGCGAGATAAACAGGTGGAGGGATCCTATCCAGTTTGAACTACTTCTCTTGGCTGTGGCATATTAACCACTTGCAGACACGGAGCAGTGAGCAAGTTCTTTGTGAGGACTCCATCTGCTGGAGGGAATGGTTTTCAGTGCTGACACCCAGCTTCGCTGGAGACTACATAGGGTTTAAAAAAAAAAAAAAATTCCAGTAGCGCTGCAAGCACAAAACAATCACCATGCCTCAGAGAAAGTTCAATGCCGCTGATGCTGGTGATGCCAAGGATGAGCCCAAGAGAAGGTTGGCACGGTTGTCAGCTAAACCAGCTCCACCAAAAGCTGAACCAAAGTCAAAAAAGGAAAAGGCAGCAGTAAAGGAAAAGTCTGAGATCAAACAAGTTCCAGCAAAGGGATAGAAAAAAAAATGGAGACACAAAAATGGAGATACAATAAGTGATGAGGCCCCAGCATCCGATGGAGGAGACAAGGAATCTAAATCTGAATAACCTACATCTGTTCAAATCTTTTATCAGTGGTTCCTGTACCTCCCTTGTACTATTCAAAGGAATATTTTTATCAGCTATTTTGTAAATGCAAGTTTTTGTATTAAGTATTTTGGAATGCTATGCCCATTATATACAGTTGTCAATTGTCTAGGAATTGCTATGAGGTGGTACCTGAGCAAGAGGAGAGGGGCGCAAGCCGGTTTTTTTTTCTGACAAGACGGTTAAATTGCGTATATTTTTTTTCTTCTTTGTAAACTAACATGCCTTCTATTATCTTACTAGCAAATTCCCTGTCATGGCATGGGGATGTCAAAGCCCAGTGTTCCTATACTGGCTGACATGGATTACATTTTTTATTTGTCTTAACATTTTAACTGTTATTTGTTCACATATTGTCTTGCATATGATTTTTCAAACCTAATAAAAAGAGTCCCCTGGTGTTGGATTTCCCTGTTAAAAAAAAAAATTAACAGCGATTACTTGGTGGCCTCCCTCCTTGATCCACGTTACAATTTAACAGTAGAATGCAAGAATTTGAGAAAGTGCTCATTGACCAACTGGAAACATCTCTTGTGTCTTCACATTCTAATGTCACGGTGGAAGAACGTCAACAACACGGCAGCAGTAGAATGGCATATAGCCGCAGCAGGCAGTGTGGCAAAAGCACACTGGGTGACATTTTTCACTTGTTTTTTACCACCTCACCAACGACTGCAAGGCAGGACAGCATTCAGACACACAGAGACCACCTTAAGACCATGTCCCAAGACTATCTGCGGCTCAATATCGATGTTTTTTGGACTAGTCCTGACCCATCAATTTATTGTTGTCCAAACTGATGAATGACCTAGCTTGCCTCGACACATCATAGGAGTTTTGTGTAAACAAATGAAGGAAAGTCCGCTGTGCGTTGATACTATATAAACCACAATTTATTTCGAAGGAAGTAAAATAAAAAACATAAAACAGGTACATCTAACGCGTTTCAGGCCTGTCATATCGGCCCTTAGTCGTAGCATGGTAACAAAACAAAACACACTCATTTATGATGGTTTACATATGTTAATTAACAGGTGTTACAAATCAATGGGCGTGGAAGACCGCAATAGACAGAAAACACTGCACATACAAAGGAGGAGAAAAAAGCAAGAAAGCAGCAGAATACTAAAAAAAAACATATACATATATGCAACATATTAATAATGTAAGATTAAATCCTGTCTGCTATTTAAACCAGATGGAACTCTTACATTATTAATATGTTGCATATATGTATATGTTTTTTTAGTATTCCTGCTGCTTTCTTTCTTTTTTCTCCTCCTTTGTATGTGCATGTGTTTTGTGTCTATTGCGGTTCCACGCCCATTGATTTGTAACAACCTGTTAATTAACATATTAACCATATAAATGAGTGTGTTTTTTGTTTGTTACCATGCTACGACTAAGGGCTGATAAGCAACAAGGCCTGAAACGCGTTAGATGTACCTGTTTTTTCCTGTTAATTTTACTTCCCCTCGAATAAATTGTTGGATTATATCGTATCAAGCACAGCTGGATCATTCTCCTTTGTTCTGGATTTTTGTATGACACGTGCGTCCGTGCTGGGCCTTTAGTCTCACTATGTGACTGTTGTTGACTTTTCCAGTTACTTGGGCTTTTCACCGTGCTCCCACCCCCGGCTTTCAAGCTACATCCACTTAATACCATGGAGAGAGAAGGTTTGGATAGCGCGGGCTGCCATCTGGTGCAGGAAATGAATTTGCCGCAGCACCTTATAGAAAATAGCAGCTTTTCTGTGCCAAATAATTGAGGACTGTCAATCCCGTCGTGGACAAGAAGCACAAAGATTTTCACAGCGCTACCAAAGATAATTCCGGACCAGTGGACAATTAAAAATTCACAGGCACAATTGGAAAATATCTAACCATGGATTAGCTTAAAACCTGGTGATCTTACAACGTTTAATAATTATATTGATAGGCAGATATGATCCCACGTGTCTGCGTCTACTTAAGTTCACTACCTCCAGTTATTCTGATGACTTATTTAATTGTGAAATGGGAAAAAGGATCTTGATGATGTTCCCTTAAACTAATGCGTCTTATTGTCTTCCATGAAGAGACAGCACTTTGTGATATACGAGAAAAAATTAACTCTCTGCAAGATGCAATTGTTGCCTTGTATCAGGATCTCCAAGAATTTAAAGCATGGATATTAAAATCAAAAATAAACCTTGAAGACTTGAAAATTATTATTACAGAAACCAAACAAACTAAGTTGTGCGTGAACCAGCAGGACTATAAGTATGGGTCCAAGTCTATACCTGTCAATAGAGCGTGCGGGCTCTGGCGTACCTCGATCCATTCTAAAAATGTGTAGGAGAGTTTCAAACCGTAATAACAGTTAACTTCAGTTATTCCACTGAAGGTGATTCCTCAATAAACGCCTTCTAGTTAGGATACAGGTGCTACCGCGCGGATAATGTGGCTCCCACTAAGGCAGAACGAAGACAGGCAAAAAACGCAGAGGTTGGCGGAAACACCGGAAGATCCACAGCGTTACCCCAGACTACAGAGGAAAAGATAACATCTGACAACTACAGGCTCTTTAATATATCAGCTAAGTATTTTGTCATGTTCACAATTGACTGTTCTTTACTCATGGACTTTCTTTTCACGCTACTCATCACTTTGATCTTAATCGTACATGTGTTAGATGTTACAAAATTGGCGATGGGATGTAACTATTCTCGAACTCTTTGGAGCTTGTGCGATAATGTTTTCATCTGTTTGTGCTGATAATGTTGGCTATGGATATTTCAGTAAAGTCTAAATCGAGCATATCTCATGATCCTTGTTTATTTCAGAACATTCTGCTAATTCAGTTTACAAAATCCTTTGGGGAGTGAGTGTCGTAGTGAGGACTGTTGGTGTATCTTCTATATCTGAATTTAATATTAAAAACAAATTTTTTTATCCAATTCAGTCCACGCAACTCCTATCTTCTGATATTTTTCACGGGATGTTGAGAAGCAATTAATAAGTTCTACCAATTTCTAAGAAATATCCACCCAGAAATCTAACTATGGAAGAAAAATTAGCCCTAAAACAATGAAAAATATGCATGATATTGTTCCATAAACACTAAGCGACAAGGTGGGGGAGTGGTTTTTGATCATGAGGTTTATAAAACAGCAACATTGCCTTTGTTGTCCGATACACATACTTATAGAATAACATCCGTCTGATTCCAACCACGCCTTTCACGTCTTCTCGATTAAACTTATTGCTGAGGTTATGATATGGGGTTTTTTACTAAACAACAAAGGGATCTAATGGTTCCTGTACACCCATTGTAGCTATTTTTTCACACTCACTCCCTAATATACATAAAGGTGGCTTTCCTCCACCACTGCGCCCAATATTGCTGGAATTGGGGTCATTGAATGAGAATTTTGTCGGTTGGCTGGATAGATGTTTGCAAGCCCTTATTAAATTAATCCCAGTTTTTTTACAGGACTCTACTGATGTCCCTTATGTTGCCTTTAAAAATTTTTCATGGAGAGACAATTCTCTTGGATTACTGCAGGACGTACAGTCCCTCTATACGGCTAATACCACGACGATGGCGCAATTGCACCATTGCGTTGGTTTTTTGGACACATATAGTGATTATGAGGATATGCAAAGGGATTTTTTACTCGATACTTGTTGCTATCTTTTGAAACAAAATTTTCCTTCAAATTTGAGATGGTTATTTTATTTGCAGATTTCAGGTGTTCGATGGGAGCAAATTTGCTCCTCAATCGCAAATATTGTGGAGTGTTATTTCTTTTTCTGAGTCTAAATCTCCTTTGGTTCTGATATCAACCTGGTACGGTCCGTTACATAGAAGACCACCTGATGGTTTTTGGGGGGCGATGTGGCGGCCGTACCAGATGTGTCCAGATTGTTTTTCAAATAACAGGAATTCATTATGCTATAAAATTCGTTTTCAATCAATCATCTTTCTTCTTGATTTTTTGGATTTAACTCTTCTAGGTGGTACAACCTCTGTCTCCATAACATCCTTTAGAAAGGCTTCTGCAGGGAACACTATATTGCACGCTCATTCGTCCATGCTAAGCATACCATCAAAAATATTCACTTAGGTGAAATGCTGCGATCCAGACGCAATGGCTCGATACGCAGGATTTCCTTAAGGAAAGTGAAAAAATTTGAGGAGAGACTTTAGATATAACAGTATCCAAATTGGAAGCCTTCAAAACGTGCTAAAAAATATAAGCTTTAAAAAAAGGAACACGAGATAGTTTTATTAGTAAGACGCTCCAATAGTGTCTTCAGATTTTGCATTTTAATCAACAGTATTTTTTTTTTCCACCTCGAATTCGTGAGTTTTCTCAGATTATCTGCTATTTCTTAAAAAAATTTTTTGCCTTGTGCTTACTTCTGATCTCTCTCTTAAAACAATTGTTTTTCTGGGGTTTTTAAATGTATCTCAAAAAGAGCTCCCACTCTTAGACAACCTATTTCACCTAGTCTGTTCCAAAGTCCAAGGTTGGAGACCTACGTGGTTTGCGATATGTAGGTTGTTTTAAGTGGGACACCGGTCCGATGTAATCTAGTTGCGCATTCTGTTCAGTGTTCTCTTTTCACTCTTTCCAGACTAATAAAACTATATATAAACAGTACACAACTGCAACACTAAGTATGTTGTCTATCTTGTTTCATGTTGCAGTGTCGCATCCAATATATTTGGCTGCACGACTTGCAAACATGAAGGATTCGTATTAGGAGGCACTTTATCCTGATGCAAAAGCCGCGATTATGCATGTTCATCGGCCGTTCCCACAACTGCATGTCATCAAGAGGGAAACTAATACCCTGGTGGCACAAGGCATTGAATGGTTAATGTAATCAAATGAGGAGGTGATCGTAGACGTAGACTTTTAAATCGTGAATCCTTTTGGATCTTACCCGTGATAAACAAGTCCATCGGTTTAAATAGCAGCCAGATTTTAATCATTACATTATTAATATTTCATATATGTTATATGTTTTTTAGTAATCCTGCTGCTTTCTTTCTTTTTTTTCTCCTCCTTTGTATGTGCATTGTTTTCTGTCTATTGCGTTTCCACGCGGCCCATTGATTGTAACACCTGTTAATTAACTATGTAACCATATAAATTGATGTGTTTTGTTTGTACCATCTGACAAGACTTAAGGCCGAAATGCACAAGGCTGAAACGCGTATAGATGTAAACCTGTTTTTTCCTGTTTATTTACTTCCCTCCGAATAAATTGTGGATATACGTAACAAGCACAGCTGGACTTCTACCCTTTGTTACTGGATTTTTGCATGAGCCGTGCGGTCCGTGCTGGCTTTATCTCGCTATTGGTGAGCTGGTTGTTTTGACTTTTCCCATTATAGGAGTTTTATCCTGCCCAGCAGCCAGCGTTATCTCAGAACGCACATTCAGCACAGCTGGCGGGGTGAAACTTACAACGTTCCCTCTTCTCCCCTGGCAAAGTGGATCGTTGAACATTTATAAAAAAAGATCAAGATGGATCTCTGACCATGTTTGTTGAGTCCCGGTTGCCAATTCACTGACTAGAGATGGCGAATTGAATCTACGAAGTGGAATTCGTTTAGAGATTTCGAAAATTCGTGTCGAACGAAGCTCGAACTTTGGTACTTCGGGTGAACGAAGTGTGCCTTTTGATTGATAAAATGGCTTGCGGCACATGGCCAACATGGTGCAAAGCACTCTGGGAGAGAAGAAAAGGTCATAGCCTGCATGACATGTGCAGAGATGAAGCCAATCATAGACCGGTCGGATTCTGTGACGTCACCTGCACTATATTAAGTTCCGAGCGCATCCGGCTTGGGAGCTCACACACCTCTCACTTGTACGATAGGGAAGGTTCTGCTGCGGGTGATAGCGCTTTCTGAGACTGATTTTTATACAGCGAATTTCTGTGTGGTGTCTCAGCTTGTCTCAGAGACTGTTATCTGAATGTTCTATTCTGATTTTTTGGGGTATTGGAGTCTGAAACCAGTGTGCGTCCACTGCAGCTTGCATATACATTCAATATCCAAGTGGGATCTAAGCCAGTTCCTGTTGTATTCCATTTAAGAAACAGCGTTTTTACAATACAAATACCACTTATTTATTGGCTTGCTGAATTCGTATTGCGCAATATACATCCATGGGTTAATTAAGGTTGTTTTGCTGGTGTCTGACAAAAATAAACTCGTCTTTTTCAACGCAAATAAAATTATATTTTATTTTGGTAGCCTAATTCACAAGCAAAGGAGCAAATTACAACTGTATCTCTTGTTGTGGGCGTAAAGAAAACACCGCGCAATTGTAACACTCTACAAAGCTACAAGTTTGTGCGGGCACAATTCTTTGGCGCAATTACATCCCAGGGTAAATTAAGCGTTGTTTGCTGGTGGTGCTGACAAAATAAATCCGTCTTTTTCAACCCAATATATATCAATATTTTTTTTGGTAGCCTAATTCACAAGCAAAAAGCTAATACACACAGTATCTCTTGTTGATGTGGCGTAAAACACGCACTTGTAACACGCTACAAGCTTACTAGTTAGTGCGGCTTCAAATTCTTGGCGCAATTTACATTCAGGGTTAATAAAGCGTTGTTTTTGCTGGTGTGCTGACAAAATAAACCGTCTTTTTCAACGCCAAATATATATATTTTTTTTTTTGGTTAGCCTAATCACAAGCAAAAGCTAATTACAAATGTATGACTTTGTGTGTGGCGTATAAAACACGCAATTGTAACACGCTACAAAGCTACTCTAGTTTGTGCTGCTCAATCTTATGGCGAATTTACATCCAGGGGTTAATTAAGCGTTGTTTTGCTGGTGTCTGACAAAAATAAACCGTCTTTTTCACGCCAAATATAATATATTTTTTTTTGGTATCCCTCCGCCCTAAATCACAAGCATAGGCCAATTATTAAAACTGTATCTCTTGTTTGTGTGGCCGTAGAAAACACGCAATTTAAAACTAACGCTACTTAGTTTGTCGGCTCAATTCTTTGCGCAATTTACATCCAGGGGTAAATTACGTTGTTTTGCTGTGTGCTGACAAAAATACACCTCTTTCAACGCCAAATATATATATATTTTTTTGGTACCTAATTCACAAGCAAAGGCTAATTACAACTGTATCTTTTGTTATGAGGCGTAGAAACACGCATTGTAAAACGCTAACAAAGCTCCAAGTTTGTAGGTGGCTCAATTCTATTTGCGCAATTACATCCAGGGGTTAATTAAGCGTTGTTTTGCTGCTGTGCTGACAAAAATAAACTGTCTTTTTCAACACCGGACAATATATACATTTTACTTGTAGCATAATACACAATGCGAAGGTTAATTAAGCCTGTTAGTGCTTTACATTTAGTAAAACACACAGTGCTTGTTAAACGACACATACAAGTAACTTTTTTACTGCCTATTTGTGGAGCGCAATTTATAATCCAAGGGTTACCCCAAGCTTGTTTACTATGGGTTCATTTGGAGTCAAAAACAGGGTGTATAATTTATCATATACAGATAGCTCATCAAACATTGTGACTTACATTTAGAACAAACAGTAATGTCAACAGAGAGGTGGCAGGCTCTGCAACTCAGAGTGCATGGCACAAACATTTCTGAAACGCCCAGGTCCGCAGCACATCAAGTGAAGTTCGCAGCATGGTCACTCGGTGAGGCCACAACTGCCCGCTGTCATCTAGCCCGTGTGTTGTTCAGCACCCAAGGGATCTTGATTGTTGACTAGTCATCCCTCATCCCCCAGATGAACATATGACAACCCAGTCCAAGATTCGGTGGAACCTCAGACACAACACCTTAGTTTGGCATGGCCCGGACGTCAGCGGCCCTCACCTGTCGCTCACCCGCTCTTCCCATTCCAGTTCCCTCAGCCAGGGTTCTACTAATGGTGGTCTGGGCTCAGCGCCACTAATGCGATGATGAACAGATTTGAGGAGGCAGTTCAGCAAGCTAACGTGGCAGCGCAGAACTGGGGCCAATACCCCACTTCTGCAGTAGGCGGCAAAGTATAGTGTGGAGAAGTGTCATTGAGGTCATGTGGTGAGATGTCACCTCGCTTACCAAGACCGGGATGATGAACAGAGAGTGACAATGAAACACAAATAGATTATGATGTAGCCACCGCTCTTGGTATCCGGGTGAAGCAAGGGCTTCATCATCGTCAGGAGAAGAGGGCGTCATCTTGTGCGTCAGGCAGCGGCGCAGCCAGCAAGTGGTTTGTGTGGCCGTGAGACACATGGTACAGCGTGTGAGGTTCCGGGAGCCAAGCGCCACGGGGTAGAAAACCCGCTTCGCAGGTCCAAGACAGTAGCGCACAGGCTCGAGCGAGGCAGCGGCGGCAGTATCACTAGTGCGGAGCGATGGCTGTAAAATCAGCTACGCGGCGCTGTGGCAGTTCTTGCTAAAGACAACCGGAGGAGCCGAATATGGTATATTTAGATTCTTGTGCAGAAAAGTGAAGCGTGCCAGGGAGCTAACGTTTGCGCAAACGCCCTGGTCAACACAGGCCGCGTCACCACCATCCGGTGACACTGGGGAGAAACGTGGCTCAGATGTGGTGGTCCATGCCTGCCGCTGCACAGCAGCAGCGGCCAGTAGGCAACGCATGCCATTTCAGCCATCAAGGCTCACCACCTCTGCAGAAGGCACTGTTTCTCTTTGACATCCTCTCCCGGTCCAGATGCTCCAGCTCCTCGCTACTCATGGCGCCAGCAGTCGGTCAGGAGAGGCGATTTGTAAAGAACAACATATGCGTTCCGAACCATCCTAAGGTGCAGCAGCTGACCGTGCTCCTGTCCCAAGTGTGTTGGTATACAGTCCCTCCTTTCCAAATGGTGGACTCTGCACCATTTCAGAAACTAATGGCTTGTGCCGACCGAGATGAGGAGAGTTTCCAAGCCGTAATTACTTCCAAAAAGGCAAGTACCCAAGCACTCATAAATAGGTAGAACCGAAAGTGGGTCAGTCCCTTGACTTATCGGTTTTTCCAAGGTACACGGCAGCGCGGACATGTCCTGGAGCTGTAATAAGTCCAGAGGGGCCAGTACATGTCCGTTTACGGCCCACTGGTGAATGTGCTTATTCCTTGCCCAGCGCACACCACCAACGTTTGACATGAGACCGCCCCGCTTTCTCTCTCCACGTGTCAAAACTGCCTTGCATCCTAGCGCCCAATGTCCACTCCTCCTCCTCCACCACCACTACCATCTCAGCCTCCACAAGTACTGCCCCATCATAACCACATGTGTAGTGCACAGCGTGTCACGCAGTTCTAACACCTAGCTTGACCTCGGCGAACGAAGTCACACAGTGGAGGAACTCGCCTCCGCGTCGCATGCAGTCAAAAATCGATGTGTGGCTTTCTCCGCGACAACTGCAAATCGAACCATGGTGACGGACAATGGGAGGAACATGGTGTCCGCGGCTGCACCGAGAGGGATGGTCCATCATGGCGCCCTGCATGGCCACGATACAATCTGGTTGTAAAAAGTTTCCTGAAGTCTTCCACCGTCATCAGAACATTCTGAAAATGGCCAGGAAACTGTGCCTGCACTTTATCCATTCGTGTATCAAAGCCAGGAACAAACACCTCCTCGAGTTTGCAGCGGCAAGACGGCCCTCCCCGCAACACACGCTCTGATATGCGATGTTTCCCACCCTCTGGAAATTCCAGCCTGCCATAGTGGATACCGACGTATGAACTGAGAAAGGCCATTAACGATTTTTTGATGATCCAGGCAGACAGAAGTACTCCCTGTTTAACTTTTGATGTCAGCCAGTTGCAGCGTCATGCGTGACCACCTGCCGTTTGTTGAGGCATTCGAGAGGCCACGTTATTTGTCAGTCCGCCAGGACATTACGGATGAATAACGTCATATCCACTGCTTCATCGTCCTGGAACAGATGCTAGAAAAATCTGTCTGGGCAGGGGACTGGAGATTGGCGACTACATCTCGGGCCCATGAGTCCGGTGGGACTAGAAATGGAGGAAGTGGGAGGCAGGAGGTACAATGGGAGCAGAAAGCATTGTCTGGTGAAATGAGTGGATTTTCTACCCAGGTGACAAGAGAGGAGGGAGCAGGAGCAGCTAGAGAGGTGAATGAGATGAATGGAAGACGAGGCAGAAGACTACCCAAGCCACCGTGGCAGTATACAGTGTTAAAAGGAGCAGTGACCCCTCGGAGTCACTTGTGCAGAATCATGTCCGCGCAGCATGCTGATTTCCCTTGCTAGTGACAGACGACTAGTCCAGCTCCGGCAGAGGGATGACTTCTGGCTCTCCACCCTATTGGACCCTCACGTCGCTACCGGTCCAAAATGGGAGCCTTTTCCCACTATTGAGAGGGAAGAGCAAACTCAAATACTATAGGGAAATCCACCGTAATCAGTTGGCCGCTGCTAGTGGCGCATCGTCTTCCCCTCCTCTGCAGGTCTGACCGGGGGTTCCTCAGCGCTCACGTACTACTGCCCGCGGCTCGGCTGGGGGAAGTGGGGGGGTAGAGCCGTACCAGCTCCATCACAGTAACCTAAGTCTGGAGTCACTAAATGAGCAGCTTCCTTCACCCGCCTAGTGAGGAGGGCAGTCACCAGCACAGCAGCACGCATGACCTGGAGCATTCCCTGAACCAACAGGTTTTGTGGCCTACTTGGACAGACTCTGCCACCCCATTAGAAGATCCGCTGGACTACTAGGCAGCCCAAACTGGATGTTGATTGGCCGCAACTTGCCGAGTTTGCAAGTGAGAAGCTGTCCTCCCGGCCAGTAGTGTGGCCATCAGAGCGGGTGTTCCGTGCGGCGGGGGCCATCGTTAACCACCAGAGGAGAACCCGCTTGTCCACGGAAATGTTGAACGACTGTGACCTTTGTCTAGATGAATCGCAGGCGTGGATCGCCAGGATTTTCCACGCACCAATGCCTTAGGTCGTCATCCTGGTTCAAACTACCTGCCTCAGCACAAGTTCTGATGCCGCCACCCGCGCTGATGCCACACATCTGCTTGATAGTTTCTCCATCTGCCTACCATCCGCTTTACCAGGGACTGGTATTGCACCGCACGCTCAACACTCTTTCATTGTGCCACTCTATGTGCTCATGCTGCAGCTGCTGTTGCTGTTGCCGTGACATCCACACTGTGTCATTGTGCCACTCTGCGGCCCTTGTACTGTTTTGTCCCACCCTCCAGAATTGTCCTTGTGCCACTCTCTGAACTCCATGCTGGTTCTCCTGTCATCACCTCCACTCTCTGTCATTGTGCCCACTCCCTAGCCTACCTCGATGCTGCTTGCCACACAGCCGTGACCTCCGCCTCTCAGCTCATTGGTGCCCTCTGTGGCCAAATAGCTAATTTGCCACCTGCAGAATGTCATTGTGCCACTCTCTACCTCATGCCTGCTGCTGTGACTCCTGTCCGGCCCTCCACACCTGGTTTCATAGTGCCCTGTCTGACCTCATGCTCGCTGCCAGTGGCTGCTGCCCACGTGCCCTTCCACGACTGGGCCCTACTCCTGTTTTTGTTGCCACCCTCCAGAATTTTGTCATTGTGCCACTGTCTGACCTCATCTGCTGGCCGTGGCTGCTGCGGTGCCTCCACACTGTGTCATTGTGCCACTCTCCTGAACCTTATGCTGCGCGTTGCTCCTGCCGGAGCCCTCCACACTGTGACAGTTGTACCACTCTTTGGCCCTACTCCTTTTTTTGCCACTCAGAATTTTGTCATTGTGCCACTGCCTGAGCTCATCCTGCTGCCGCTGTGAACCTCCACTGTGTGATTGTGCCACTCAGTGCCTCTAAATACTGTTTTTTTTCCACCTCCAATATGTCATTGTGCCACTGTCCTGACCTCATAACCTGAGCTCGCGTGACCTCCACACGGTATCATCGTGCCATCCTGTGGGCCTAATACTGTTTTGCCGCCTCATAATGTCATTGTGCCACTGCCTGACCCGTCATACTGTCTCCTCGTGACCTCCACTGTGATTGTGCCACTCTGTGCCCTAATACTGTTTTTTCCCACCTCATAAATGTCATTGTGCCACTGTCTGACCTCATACTGCTGCCCATACTGCAGCCCCCGTGACATCCACACTGTATCATTGTGCCACTCTGTGGCCAAGACTGTTTTGCCCAGCCTCCATAATGTCATTGTGCCACTGCCTGACCTCATAACTTGCTGCCCCGTGACCACCACACTGTTTGATTGGTGGCCACTCCTGATGGCCTAATACTGTCTTGCCGCCTCCATAATGTCCATTGTGCCACCTGACTGACCTCATACTGCCTGCTGCCGGGGTGACCCTCCACACTGTGTGATTGTGCCCACTCTGTGCCTAATAATCTGTCTTGGGCCGCCCCATAATGTCATAGTGCCACTGTCTGACCTCTTACTGCTTCAGCCGTGAACCTCCACACGGTCTCATTGTGCCACACTGTGGCCTATACTGTTTTTGCCGCCTCTCCTAAGGTCATTGTGCCGACTGCCTGACCTCATACTGCTGCCGCCGTGACCTCCGCACTCACACTGGTGATTGTGCCACTCTGTGGTTAATACTGTTTTTCCGCCTCCATAATGTCCATGTGCCACGCCTGCCCTCATACTGCTGCCGCCGTGACCTCCCACACTGTTGTGATTGTGCACTCTGTGGCCTAATACTTTTTTGGTCCACCTCAGAATGCCATTGTGGCCACTGTCTGACCTCATACAAACTGCTGGCCGCCGTGACCCTCCACACTGTTGATTGTGCACTCTGGTCCTAATTACTGTTTTTCCTCCGCCTCCGATAATGTCATTGTGGCCACTGTCTGACCTCAACTGCTGCCGCCGTGACTCCACACTGTAATCATTGTGCCACTCTGTGCCTAAATACTGTTTTTGCCGCCTCCATAATGTCCATTGTGCCACTGCCTGACCTCATACTGCTGCCATGAACCCCACCTGTGTGATGGTGCCCACTCTGTGGCCTAATACAGTATTTGCCACCTCCAGAATGCCATTTGTGGCCACAGGTCTGACCTCATACTGCTGCCCGCCGTGACCTACCACACTGGTGATTGTGCCACTCTGTGGCCTAATACTGTTTTTTGCCGCCTCCAGAATGTCATTGTGCCAGCTGCCTGACCTCATGCTGCGAGCTGCCAGCGACCTCCACACTGTGTGATTGTGCCACTCTGTGGCCTAAAACTGTTTTGTGCCGCCTCCAGAATGTCATTGTGCCCACTCTGCCTGACCTCATGCTGCTGTGGCTGCCTGCCGTCACCTCTCCACAATCTATCACCTAGATGTTCCACCTGAGCTCTCAGCTTGTTTTTTTTCCCAGTCTTTCGCCTAGCGATGACTTTATCAGGCTACATTCCCGCCTTGAGTTTTTTGGTCAGTTTTTTGCCCTCTAAGTGCCCAGGGAATTGTTATAGTGAAGCGATTCTCAGAGCGTGCGGCAGTCAAGTCGTGTCATACTACAGAACACAACATTGTATGAAGACAAACCAAGCTCCCATTGCATATTTAAGCATGCACAACGTTCTACAGCACCCTGCAGGCCTCAGGGCAGTCCGTCCTGGAAATAGCTGTTTTTTAAACGTGATTCGTGCCGATTAATTCGACCGAAACGAATTTTGTCGTAAAATTCGTGCGAAGTGACCGACCCGAATTTTTGAGAAATTCGGCCATCTCTATCACTGACCAGTAAACTGTAGCACGTCTTCTTGACAATGTGAAAAACCACACTACATCTCATGTCTGTAGTTCCTGTGCCTGCTGCTTCTACAAATTGTATTCAACAGCTGCAAAAAGAGCAAAATTTACAAGTCTAATGGCTGAATTTATTTTGAAATATACACCGTATGAACGTTTTGATGTGCACGCATTCAATTCTTACTCCTCCTCCTAGCAGCCCTCCAAATACTTTATTTTTTAAATCCGATCCACCTGTACTAACACCAAATGTACTAAGTCCTGTTATCCTGACAATCCTGTTATCCAGTGAACAGCCCCCCCAAAACAACACTGCTCTCGAGGAGATCTGCCATGGAGGAATGGCCAACTTACACAACATTGTGGAGCCAAACCGAAGTGAAGAATTAACAGAAAAACTTGACCTCTGTCATTGCCAACAAAATATAATAACAAAGTATTGAATTAACTTTTGTTCTTGACCAAATTCCTTATTTCTACATAATTTCAAATGCAAATAAATTCTTTCCAAATCAGACACTGTGATTTTTTCTGGGTTTTGTTTTCCCATTTTGTCTCTCATATGAGGTGTCGAAACCTATGATGTCAGTTACAAACCTCTCTCATCTTTTTAGTGGAGAACTTTCACAATGGTGGCTGGCTTAAATACTTTTTTCTCCCACTGTATATGTGGAACCACAATAACGCACTGGTATAATTTCTAGTGGTTATGTGGACTAAAAATCTGGCAATATTAAACCTTTTGGCATTGAGAAAGATTTAGCAAGAGAAAGCCCTATTTCCTGGATATATATCTGTATGACAATAGCACACGGTATATTGAAAGGTATTTCACCCCCGAAAATTACCAAAAATTAACCTTTCTCCACTCAGTATCATTTTCAGCAACCAACCACTATTTAAAATACATTTCTTTGTATAGGAGGAGTAAACACCATTAGAAATAGATTTCTTTCTATGGGAGATTTGTTAATTGTCTCTTATGGAACAACTCTGCTTCAAGCACTGGAAAAACAAAGTTTTCTTCTATCCCAATAAATTGCATCAAGCAAACACTATTAGAAATAGATTTCTTTTTATGGGAGATTTCTTAGCAGTCTCTTATGGAAGAACTCTGCTTCCAACACTGGAAAAATAATGTTTTGTTCTTGAATGACAAAAATTTGCTGCAAGCAAATAGTATTACAAATAGATTTCTTTCTATGGAATATCTGTTGAACGGAGTGTTATGAAAGAATCCTAGCAGCAACACAGCAAATCACAACTATTCTTGAATCCCTATAAGTTGCAGCAACAAAATAGTATTTTAAATAGATTTCTTTCTGTAGCAGGTTGTCTAACGGTGTCTTCTTCACTAGCTGTACCCCAAAACTAGAAGAATGAACTTTTGGGCACTCATTCAAATTTGCAGCAAGGAACCACTATTTGAAAGCGATTTCTTTCTATAGTAGAGGTGTTTACCGTGTCTTCTCCACTAGCTGTTCCCCCAAAACAGCAGACATGAGCTTTTTGGCACTCAGACTGAAGATGGGGAAGATGCAGCCAGCAATTTTAAAATATCTAAATATTGGTGTGTATAATTACCTAAGCTTGCTGCCCCCACCCCCTAACTAATCTAATTAGCAGCTTTTCTTGTCTAAAATCGCTGTGAAATGGGGTGCCTGCATGCATTCAAACATGCAGACACAGAGTTGCAGTGTGTTCCGTACAGAGATTGAACTGAAATGCGCGTTCAAACAAGAAAATACAGTGTAATACATAAACTGAGGTCATGTGGAATTATTAGCAGCTCAATGGAGATCCCTACAACCCTCCCTGGTGACGTTTTAGGGCCACATTTTGTATTGTCTGCACTGATAGGATGGTGCCAAAACTGCAGGAAGCCGCTCAAAGTGAAATTAAGTGGCGCAGCGAAAACACGTGTAGAACGCGTAAATGACTCGAACGAACCTTAAAAAGCTTAGTTCGGCTCAAGTTCGAAAAAATCTTAACGTTCGACTCGAACAAACCTTTTTTCAAACAGTTCGCTCCACACTACTCACGAGCCATTCACATCCTGATGGTGATGTCCATGGAACAGCACATGAGCGGTGAGGATACTGATTGCTGCAGGGATCATGTAATGGCCAGAAGTACTAACACCAGATCGACACCAGAAGCTTCAAGACTGGAAGATATGAGCTTTATGAGGTTCATCAGAGAGAGATCTGCATATAAATAATCTATTCCCAGAGGAAGAAGAGACCAGAGATAGAAATAATCACTGAACGCTCTGCTGATTCTCTGCACCTTTATCTCTAGAGACATTGTACTACAGCAACATCAAGAGATGAGGTTTTTGTATGGCTCTGTATCACTGTGTGACCCGCTGCTATACTGCTGACAGTGATAATCTGCTGCATCTTCTTCTGTCATTCCTTTGATTGTTAATTTGTAAGCAGTTCCAGATCCAGATCCAGTGAACTGGTCTGGGACTCGTGTATGTCTGATGCCTGCTTTATAGATAAGAAGCTTTGGTCGTTCTCCTGATTTCTGTTGGTACCAGGCTAACCAGCCGCCTATACCAGTACTGGCTGTACATGAGATGGTGACTGTAATCTCCCGGACAACAGAGATAGAATCTGGAGTCTGAGTCATCACATTCTCCTCCACAGATCCTGAGGATTAGAAGAGACAGATTCATTAGGGAGAATGTCTGGATCTATTCCCTAGAAATCCAGATCTGGATGATTGATCCCACTGGATAGAATTCTCTCCACACAATCATGATGGATCCTAATCCTCTCACCCTGAATAGAAATGAAAGATGACGGCCAGCAGAATAACTGGTGAGAAACCACTTGATGTTTCTGGACCTGACAGATACAAAGTAGAAGAGAGACAATCTTACAATGATATGGTTAATATGAGAGTGACAGGGAGGTTCCAGGAGACGCCCAAGAGACTGTGGGTGAAATACAGGGACATGGAAATCTCCGTGATGGTACACGGTGACAGTCACTTGTATGTAGCATAGACAGGAGCTCAGAGTCCATCTTAAGATGTTGGTATCACTTGAGTTAATATAAAATCATATTTCTGTAGTCACTGTATATTTTCTATGGTGGAGCAGAGTTACATATGTCCATGCAGCAGAATAATTTTAGATACCTGTATATTGATGCTGTATAAATATTAGATAGCCATTTTGAAGTAACTTGCTTCTAGTAACAGAGACAAAATGTGAATGGGCTGTGGGTCATGAATGGAGAAAACTGAAAACAGCTTCTGGTCCAATTTCGGCACCCACAAAGATTAGTATTGTGGTCATCTGACTTCATCAGGGCAATAAAACTGATGGTCTATACAGACTGAAGAGATCAAAGGGTTTCTATTATCAGTGAACATTACAATAATCTTTTTTCCTCCACTTCCCACAAATATTAGAAGAGACTGTGTCTGCTTTCTTGACATGGCTATGTTAGAGGGGCCAAGTGGTACATGGGGTTCTCTTACCCCTGATGCCTTATGTTGGTGTGAGTGAGGAGTGAGTGCAGAAATAACATGAGCAGACACAATGTTTGATGTTAAACACAAGCAGGTTTTACTCTGAGGCACTGAAACTTGATGGTTACTGTAACAACAATAGGTGCAAAAATCTTGGTCATACTTGCATGGTTATTTTTAGGCAGTGACAACTGGTGGTTCTAATGCAGAGCACTTATAATAAAGTGATACCAGTAATATTCTCCTGTCTCCTGCACCAGAGTCCATTACATAGTCTATAGTCTCCTAACTTCAACAAGTCCTGCTCTGGGGCGCACAATATACAGTCACACAGATAGAAACACTTGTTCACAGCACTCTCCATGGCCTCTATCTAGTTAAAGTTGGAAGAAATATAGTCAGTAGATAGATAAATTAATAGATAGAAGGCAGATAGACAAATACATAAATATTTATAATATCAGTTATCTAACTATCCCAATATTAGTGAACCTTCTCATGCTCTTCCACAATATGTCTGTCTTGTTTAAAAATACAAATCTCAATTTTGAGATTCAGACTCGTGATGGTTGTAAGGATAACTGATGTATAGATAAAATTCTAAAATTTCATAAAGAGATCTCGCCACAAGCTTGATTTATAAATTATTCAGAAGTAGAAAATACAACATCAAAAGTTATAGGATGAAAGATATAACTAATAAACAAATAAAGGAAAAGTGTCAAATGGAGACTTCCAGCAAGAGCAGCAATGAACCTGCCTAATAACCCACCATTAAGACTTGAAAGCATAATTTCTGGGATTTTTTTTTTTTTTTTTTTTTTTAATAAATGAAAGTCTCTCAGTGTAAAAACTCTTAAATTACATTATGTTGTCTACAGAAGAAATTTATGTCTCTTGTCCAGTTGATAAACTTGTCCCAGGCTCCTTGTAAAACCAATGTGAGGAGGGAGAGAGCAGCCATCTAATGGCCTGAGAATTCTATTGGAGACCAATTTGTTTAGGATAAAACACGAGAAGTGAGGAAAGTGCAGACCTATGAGACCAGCAGATACTAATGGCATTTGATTATTAGTAACATCTATAATGATTATTGCATTATTAACTTTCTCCTTTTATTATGACATAAACAGTTTTATCAAAATTTAAAGATGTTTTGCAGTTTTTTTCAGCATTTAGGAGAACCCTGAAGGCAAATACATATACATATTCTACTGCTGCCAACATCTAGATTTACAAGTCTTATGGCTGAATTTATTTTGAAATACACATAATGCAATGTATAAGACCACAATAAAAAAACAGCAACTGGACCAAGGAATAAAACAAGGAATTTATCCAAGGAATCCATCCAGGATTATGGGTCACACTTATCTTCACCCAACTTCAGTGTTATCTGTTGGATTTCTTCTATCCTTTGTAGGTGACCTCTTACATGAGAGAAAATGATAAAAGTATAAAAGTACAAAACACACATTACCCTGCACAGCCAGGAAATAATCAGCTCTGTACCAGTCTGCCAAACTACCCTATGTGTCTGTGCTGCAGTACTTCTAAAGAAATATTGGAGCCAAAGACAAAAAAAACGAGATATGTAAATAGATAGATATGAGATAGATAGATAGATAGATAGATATGAGGTAGATAGATAGATAGATAGATAGATAGATAGATAGATAGATTTGTTAATTCCTGAACAAAATCCCATGATGGGCTGGATTTAAAAATACATTCAGAAGTAAAAGGTAAACGTGACATCACTTAGAGTTATAGAAGAGAAGATGTAAATGATGAAGAGATAGGAGATAAATAGCCCACAGGGACTCCCAGCAAGAGCAGCAAGGGATTTACCTATTAACCCAACCATTCTGAGTAACTGATATTAAAGAGTTTTCCTTATAAATTATTGGCCCTCACTTTAACCACTTACCAGCTACACAGCCGCGGGGTGTTAACGGCTAATTGCAGCTAACACCCACCAGTTACAGAGCGAGGGGGCGCCGCCACCCTCCAGCACTGTTTAACCCATAGATGCCGTGGCAAAGATAGCCGCAGCGTCAAAATGAATGAAAAACGGTGCCGCGCACCGTTCTTCTCTCCGATCGTAACATCAGCAGTGAGATCGCTGAGTCCCAATCGGCTAACATGGCAGCAGGAAGCCTTGTGAAGGCTTCCATCACTGCCATGTTTTGAATTTCCCCACTTCCTAGCAGGACGTGGGGAAATTGCCATCTTGGTACACCCTAGTACATTGTCTATGCAATGCATTAGGCTGTATAAACGATTGGACATTCAGCGTCTCTCATTCTCGCTCCACCTCCTCCCCCCGGCCTCTCTCTGTTGGTGTCCCCCAGGGGTCAGTCCTGGGTCCTTTACTCTTTTCTATCTACATCCTTGGTCTAGGTCAACTCATAGCTTCACATGGCTTTCATTACCACCTGTATGCTGATGACACCCAACTTTATATCTCTGGCCTAGATGTTACCTCTCTTCTCTCCCGGATCCCAGACTGTCTATCGTCCATATCCTCCTTTTTCTCCTCCCGTCTCCTAAAACTAAATGGGGAGAAAACAGAATTCATCATCTTTACACCGTCCCCCTCCCTCCCTCCACCTGATCTCTCAATCACTGTCAATGGCTGTACACTCTCACCTGTTCCGCAAGTCCGCTGCCTTGGGGAAATCCTCGACTCCGCTCTGTCCTTCAAACCACACATCCATACCCTCACCTCTGCCTGCCGCCTCCACCTGAAAAATATCTCTCGCATCCGTTCGTTCCTCAACTTCGACACCACTAAAATGCTCGTCCATGCCCTTGTCATCTCCCGCCTTGACTACTGCAACATACTTCTCTCTGGCCTCCCATCTAGCACTCTTGCTCCCCTTCAACAATTCTCAACTCTGCTGCCCGTCTTATCCACCTCTCTCCTTGCTACTCCTCTGCCTCTCCCCTCTGTCAATCCCTTCACTGGCTACCAATAGCTCAGCGAATTCATTTCAAGTTGCTAACCATGACCTACAAGGCTCTCCATAACCTCTCCCCTCCATACATCTCTGCCCAAATCTCCAGATATCTCCCCTCACGCAATCTCCGCTCCTCACAGGACCTTCTTCTCTGTTCTCCTCTTATCAGCTCCTCACATAACCGTCTCCAAGACTTCTCTCGCGCTTCCCCCACACTCTGGAACTCACTACCCCAACACATCAGACTCTTTGCCACTCTCACCAGCTTCAAAAGCAACCTGAAAACCCATTTCTTCAGGATTGCCTATAACCTACAATAACCCTGCTGCCACAGTACTACCCCACAAACATGTCTGCCCCTCACCTTCTGTCTCTTCCCTCCTCCTTGTAGATTGTAAGCCTTCGCGGGCAGGGTCCTCTCTCCCTCTGTACCAGTTATACGTCATTCACTGTCATTATTGTACTCACTTGACATATCATGTATGTGACCCCCCTCAAATGTACAGCGCCATGGAATCAATGGCGCTTTAAAATAAATGTTAATAATAATAATAATAATAATAATTGCGCCCCCGAGTGGTGAAGTGCCCTAAGGGGACTCAAAGTTAAATTGAAAAAAAAAAAGCTTCAAAGAGTAAAAAAAATAAAAAAGTATTAAAAGTGCACATACCCCCCCCTTTTCGCCCTTTTACAAAGAAAAGAAAAATAATAAAAAAGTGGCACATATTTGGTATCGCCGCATCCGAAAAAGTCCGATCTATAAAAATATAATGTAATTTATCCCATACACTGAACAACAGAAAAGAAAAAAATTCCAAACTCTAAAAATTGCGGTTTCTTGGTAATTTCACATCACATAAAATTGGAATAAAAGTGATCAAAAAAGTTGCATGCATTCCAAATGGCTAGCAATAAAAAGTACACTTCAGCCCGCAAAAAATGCACCCTCACTGACGTTAGTAGGTGTTAGTACAAAAAAGTTATTGGTCGCACAAAATGGCACGCTGCACAAATTTAAAAAATAGAAAATGTTTGGAATTTTTATGGTACCAAAACGTAGCAGAAACCCTACATGTTTGGTATTTCCGGATGCATATCAACCTGTAGAATCCAGATAATACATAATTTTTACTGAAGAATGAACAGTAAAAAAAAAAAAACTCCCGCAAACATGGTGCAAGTACGTTTTTTTACATTTTGCCCCAATTAGAATTTTTTTGCCGTTCCCCAGTATATTCTATGGTAATATGAATAACAGCATTAGAAAGTACATCTTATCCCGCAAAATAAAAGCCCTCACACATCTACGTAGGTAGAAAAATAAAAATGTTATGGCTTTTAGAAGGCAAGTAGGAGAAAAATTTAGAGCCATATTATTATGACTGTCTGTCACAAAGGGGTTAAGAACCATGAAGTTTCATTCTCTTATCTATAGAATGAAATCCTGTGTCTCTTCCAATTGATAAGCTTGTTTCAGGAGGCCTAAAGTTCTTGTGAAACCTATTTGAGAAGAGCACAGCTATTTAGCACTACTCACAAAAAGTTAGGGATATTTGGCTTTTGGTTGAAACTTCAGGATGAACATAAAATTACTTGAATTTTTTTTTTTTAAATGAAGTAAATGCTCCAATCTCTTCCCTTTAGCTGCACGTGTCCCACTGTTCAGTGTTTCAAGACTTTTTCCAAAACTTGCTGATCTCTAACAAGGAGCTTAATGACAAAATGAACAACTGCCCTACAATGCAGATGGCTTGCATCGTCTGATGTCAAACATTGGTGAGTCGTCATTAAGGGGTTGAATAATATTCATCAATAGGAGGAGGACACAAAGTCATACAGCAGCACTCTCACACTAGTACAGGCTGAAAGGACCAATATATCTAGCTACAACAAAAGAAAGAAAAAAAAAAAATATCTCAAGAATGATTTTAACTAAACGAATAGTGATACAGGCAGGAGTCATGGGGGTCATGTGCGCAGGGCCGTTCCCAGGGGTTGGCGGGGCGGCAATCGCCCGGGGCACCGAGTCAGCAGCCTGCTGGTACAGGGAGGAGGCAGGACAGATCGTTATCATCCTGCCTTCTCCCCTGTATGTATCAGCGTCACAGGGGGAGCACGGCTTTCACCACGCCCCCTGTGATGCTGGCTCTCCACGCAGATCCCTGGGAGCTGCGTGAAAGCGTAAGAGGCGTAATGATGTCATGCCGCTTACACTGCTCAGCAGCTCCCGTAGCTGGACGCGGGGACACTGGCGAGGTGAGTACTTTTTTTTAAATTATTTTATAATTAGCTACTACCTGACTATAGGGGCATCTACTGGCTACAGGGGCATCACCTAGCTACAGGGGCATCACCTGGCTAAAGGGGCATCTACTGGCTACAGGGCATCACCTGGCTACAGGGGCATCTACTGGCTATAGGGTAATCTACTGGCTACAGGGGTATCACCTAGCTACAGGGGCATCACCTGGCTATAGGGACATCTACAGTCTACAAGGCCTCACCTGGCTATAGCAGAATCACCTGGCTTCAGGGGCATCTACTGGCTACCGGGGCATAACCTGGCCACAGGGGCATCTACCTGACTATAGGGGCATCTACTGGCTATAGGGGCAATACCAGACTACAGGGGCATCTACCTGACTATAGGGGTACTACCTGACTATAGGGGCATCACCTGACTATAGGGACATCTACTGGCTATAGGGGCATCACCTGACTATAGGGGCATCACCTGGCTACAGGGGCATCTACCTGACTATAGGGGTACTACCTGACTATAGGGTCATTTTCCTGGCTATAGGGGCACTACCTGACTATAGGGGCATCTACCTGGCTATAGGGGCATCACCTGACTATAGGGGGAATCACCTGGCTATAGGGGCATCTACCTGGCTCAGGGGGCTACTAACTGGCTATAAGGGACTACTACCTGGCTATAGGGGACTACTACCTGGCTATAGGGGACAACTACCTGGCTATAAGGGACTACTACCTGGCTATAGGGGGCTACTACCTGGCTATAAGGGTCTACTACCTGGCTATAGGGAGCTACTACATGGCTACAGGGGCTGCTGTCTGGCTACAGGCGCTACTACATGGCTACCATATGAGGTGCTATAGATGGGGAGTTTGTATAGAGATAGGAATTGGTAGAGAACTGCTGATAAAGTGAGGAATCTAAGATGTTTATTTTGTAAATTCTATAGTGAAGAGTCATGGCCAGGAGAAGTCGTCATGGCATCTGGGGCAGATTGAGAAGAAGAAGAGTAAGAGAACAACTCTTCAATGACGTCTCCTGTAAGTCCCTGGATGTAACTTTACTGTAATCATTTATATGTCTGCAGAGCCTGTATACAATTGGTATCCACCACTGTATGGTCACTGTATGCTGGTAATATTAGTTGTAGTATAATGGTTTGCATTCAGTAATGGTCAGTTTGTATTATTTAGTCACAATATGGTGGTGATATTGGGCAATGGTGTGGTGGTATTATTCGGTCACTGTGTGCTGGTGATATGTGGTCTTAGTAGGACATTGGCACTATGTGCCTGGGATTCTGGTTGGTGTAGCGGTGTTATTTGGTAGCTGTATGACTATGATTTAGTAGTTTTATACGTAGCACATTGTGGTAAAGCTTTTTGCATATTTTAGATTTGGTTGATGGTGATGCTATGTGACGCATTGTGGCGCATTATGTTACCGGGGGAGGAAAAAGGGGGGCGAAAATTTTCCCCTCGTCTTTAGTGCAATTTAGCCTAGGAACGGCCCTGCATGTGCGCATATAAAAGCAAGAAGAAATATATAAGAAAGATGTTTTATTAAAAATAACAAAAAAACTAAAAACAGATCCAATCCCATTCCTCCTGCTTCTTTCCTGCCCCTGAGTGCACACACACACCCTGATTTAAAGGGTCAGCGCACACCAACCAGCTTTCCTAGAGCTAATGCACTGGGAGCCTTGTACATGTAAGTTCTTTTCTCCCACTCCTCACTGCCAGATTGTGGTGTGTTATTGGTATTGTTAGAGAGTATTTCTATGTATGATTCCGGTTCTGATCTTCAGTTAGTCTCTGTCCCATATGTGATTGTACTCTGCCTGTCCTGATCTTGGCTTGTGACCTATCGTTTTATGCTGACTTTCCTTTCATGTCCTGACTGTGCCGCCACACAATCCTCTTATATAATGATGGCATGCCTGCCATCACCAGGGAATTCCTTGCAGAAGTGTCTAAGCCCGCCGGTGGGGGTTGAGGGTAAAGACAAGGGCTCCTTAAACTCTGCTCCTTGGTATGGCCTGAGACCAAACTCATGGCTGGCAATGGGGAGCCACTCCTGATCATGACCTAACCATCTATATGTTGGTATTAAGTCCAAGTGCATTATCTTCTATTCCTCCTCAGTATGTCCAGCTTCTACAAAATATTTAGGTACAAGTAAATCCAGTTATTTTTCACAAATATTTTACTGATGTTGGTAAGTGGACGCTATTGATGAAGTCTAAATGGACTGGATCTCTTAAGCCTGAAGGCGATGAAAGGGGATTTCATGGAGTACAACCAGGTGAAAAATTGTTTATAATTCTATAAAATATGGTGTGAAACCTTTACACCTGACATTCAAGTTTTATAAAGAAAGCTGGAATAAAGTATAATGTTTTAAGCTAAAAGGAGTTTGCCAAGTTTATATGCCGGTAGCAGCTTGAATATAAAGTATTTAAGTCCCATTTCAGTTCTCCCACCTAGAGAAGATTACAGGGGCAGAACAAATCATATATAACCCAAAGGGGATTACAGGTAAGAAAATGCTTAATGCTGTAACTATCCCTCATAGAAAGATCAATACATGAATCACCATTTTGAATGAGGCTGTAATGCTGTGACATTTGTGACTATTTGATGTCATAATCTCAATTTTTTGTATCTTAAACTAATTATAATTTCCATCTCAAGCTAAAATTATCCAGGCTTGCATACCTCTGTTTATTTCTCAAGCCTGCATACATCAGTTGCTTAATATAAAATCTAGTGGGGCCCATCGTCTGGTTTACTATATTTACTATTTTGCCACAAGCAAACTTAAACTCTATCAGTTCTCTATCTATAAAACACTAAAACGTAACTTTTATTATGTATAACACTTAACCTCTATACGCACTATTTAAAAACCTGATTTCTAACCTCTCAATATATCAATCTCTACTTCTGAAGGAATAGCTCCCCTTCTATTATCAAGTCTGGTGGAACCCCACCTATTAACAGGAAAACCTTATATATACAGTAATTTACTAACTTCAGTAAGTAATGCATATTAGACATGGAGGAGAAGGGGTTCATGGGAGATGATAAAGCTGGTAGTGTGCTGTGGAATGTAATTCCTATTCTGCTTAGTCCGTTCTAGGTGAGCCACGCAGACGCTATAATATGAGAGAAATTGGACGGAAGTCCATCACAGCCAGGGCAGATATCTCCATTGATACAGTACGTGGGCGCAGGCAGCATGGTAAGATAGGGCGCAAACCCACTATGGAGATGGTGAACTTGTCTGAGAAATGTTGTTTATGGCAGCATGGTGATAGCGGCAGCAGCAGAAGCAGCACATAGTATCAGTGTCCGTGCAGGAGAGTGGAAGGGGGAGTGGGTTTTGTGTGGATTCTCTGATGGCTAATTGGTGAGCACCTGAATAGGGTGTGTACCTAACATGATATAAAAGGAAGTGAGCTTAGACCACATGGGACCGGACCTCTAACCCCTGATGAAGCCAGTTTAGCTGGTGAAACATGTTGGGGAGGTCAGGCATGACGTTTTAAATTGTGATTTCTCACCTCTGTCCACAAGTGTTACCTGCTGCAGAGGGTATCAAAAAGAACACCTTATATGTTTTATGTACATTAGATTAGGAATGACTGCCCAAGTAGGATGCTTGGGATCCCTTACTGGAGTTAGTAAATTACTGTATATATAAGGTTTTCCTGTTAATAGGTGGGGTTCCACCAGACTTGATAAGAGAAGGGGAGCTATTCCTTCAGAAGTAGAGAGGGATATATTTGAGAGGATAGGAATCAGGTTTTTAAATCGTGCGTATAGAGGTTAAGTGTTATTCAAAATATAAGGTACGTTTTAGTGTTTTATAGATAGAGAACTGATAGAGATTAAGTTTGCCTATGGCAAAATAGTAAATATAGTGATCAAAAGTCACTCTTTGTTCTCTTGCAAGAGTCCAATTTTTTTGGAGACTATATGACATCGTCTGGTTTAGGAGCAATTTTGCATACCATATTCTAGACTCTGGAGCGGGCCCCTTCATGGTACACGATGATGTAATTCAAAAGACCTCTGTGCTCTAAGCTAACACAATATGTAGATTGTATCTGACAGTTTTTTTGTTTAAGACATATTAGAATTGGAGAAGCTTTGGTGACCTCAGAAGCTTTTGTATCCAGTGTTGAGGACACTCACATTAGTGTTGTTCTCCTTGGGAGTTCTCTGTCTTCGCCATTAGCTTCTCTGGCTGACACATTCTGGACAGGTGATCTAAGCCCCAAGATGAAGTGCTGTAAGTATTTAACCTTTGTGACTAAACATTTTGCAAAACTCTACACAATATCACACTATTTCCTGTAACCAGTTTATTATATTACTCATTTCTATGTTAAATAAAATTGGGTTATTTAAAGCCATAACCAATAATTGATGAAACTTGGCAAGACAAAGGCTAAAACTGGTACATGGAAAAGAACTCAGGGCCTCATGTATGAAAACTGTCGAGGTCTAAGACTTTCTTTGTTGCCCATAGCAACCAATCAGAGTCCCCCTTTTCATTTCCTATAACGCTCTGAAAAAATTAAAGGGATGCTCTGATTAGTTGCTATGGCCAACAAAGAAAGTCTTAGACCTCGACAGTTTTCATACATGTCTCTCTCAATGTTTGTGGCTTCAAAAAAGTCTAATATGATTCATTTTAACTTACACATTAGATTTTACTAACTGATTCTTAAGATTCCTGGACATTCTCCAAGACATAAGTGGAAATGATTCAAACTCTTGTATATGAGTATAGAAGTCATGAATAATAAAGGGTTGGGAGAGGAAGTTATTGTAAATGGAATATTAGAATCAATGTGATTAAAAAACTGATGAACTTCACATAATGAGTCCTCTGTTCCAAATTAGAAAGATAAAAAGATAGACAAACAGACAGACAGACAGGTATATAGATAGATGGATAGATAGATAGATAGATGTGATGCTTTTTATCTGCAGTTACGTGGAACCGCAATGGGTACCAATGTGGCGCCCACGTACGCAAATCTTTTTGTCACTTCCTTGGAGGAGGAGTTTGTCTATACCTCCACATATTTAAATAAGGTTTTGGAATGGTGGAGGTTTATAGACGATATCTTCATGATTTGGTTGGGTTCTGTTGAGGAGCTGCATTCCTTTTTTTGAATTCTTGAATGAGGTACACCCTAGTATTAAGTTCACTACGGATTTTTCCTGTGATAGTGTTACCTTTTTAGATACCAGAATTGTTAAACATGGTGGCACTGTTAACACGGAGTTACATATTAAACCCACTGATCCTAACACCTTGCTTAGGTTTGAGTGCTATCATTCTTCAAGTATGTTAAGATCACTTCCGTTCAGCCAAATGTTACAAGTTAAAAGGATCGTGCATGATCCTGAGAAATGCGAGGAGTCTTTAAATCAGATGGCAGATAAGTTTAGAGAGCGTGGCTATCCGAAAAAAATTATTGAATTAAATAATGTAAAAGTACAGAATACCGATAGATCTTCATTGTTATCACCTCGTCCAAAGAATAATATCAGGAAAATTCCTTTCATATCTACTTATAGTGAACAGAGTGTTCTTATTGCAAAAATTCTGAGGAAATATTGGAACATTGTAAAAAATAGTTATGAACATATTGAGGCATTCCAATTACCACCGCTGATGTCCTAGAGGCGTTCCAAAAATTTACATGATAGACTAGTTAAAAATCAAATTTCTTTATTACCGAAGTGTAAACAATTATTTTTGGTAAACCTAAGATGGGTACCTTTCCTTGCCTCCGATGTATCAATTGTAAAATTATAGTCAAGGTAGAACATTTTATTCACCCTTATACCAAGGAAAGTTTTTCTATTAAACGTTTTTACACCTGTGATTCTGATTGGGTAATATATGTTTTGTGGTGCCCTTGTAATAAAATATATGTTGGTGAAACCACTTGTGACCTTAAAACAAGATTAAATGGTCATCGTTATTCCATCAGAAGAAAGAGATTAGATCTTCCAGTATCCAAACATTTTACAGAATCAGGACATTCCGAATGGGATCTAAGATGTATAATTATTGATAATGTGTTCCCTCTCAAAAGGGGAAGTGACCGTTTAACTATTTAAAAAAAGGAAAGAGTGGAGGGTTATAAATTAAAATTATTTAAAAAACCTATGGCTTAAAATGTAGAATTTAAAGTAACACATAAAAATTTAAATTTAAGGGTTTTAATTTGTGGGTTTTTTTCCCCCCTATCTGTTATTCCTGATTTTCCCCAAGTGATGGTGTTTATTGGTATTTTTTTTTTATTTGTTTTTTTTCTATTAGTATATTAATTTTTTCTTTTTCTTTTTTTTTTCAGATTTTCTTTTTTGGGGGAAAAAATGAATTTCACCCTATTATATATTTTAAATATATTATATATAAAAATATTTTTTATATATAAATTTTTAAAATTTATTTATATAAAATTTATATATATATATAATATTTTGTTTTTGATAATAATGATATATTGTTTTTTTTTTCTTTTTCCCCTGGCTTATAGCCGGGTTTCCAGTGCAGGGGCCCAAATTTCTTTGGTATTAAGTGGGATTTTTTTTTTTTTCTGTTTCCCTTTTTTTTTAACATTTTTTCTTTCTTTTTTTCTTTTTATTTTTTAGTATTATTTCTTTTTAAATTTATTTTTTTTTATTATTATTTTTATTTTTTTATATATTTGTATTTTTTTATTTAATTAAATTTGCTTTATTTATTTAAATTATTATGTTTGCCCCCTCTCTCTTTTTTTTGAAAAATGTGAAAATGCTTTACTGAAGTGTGGAGACACTTATGTGATGTGGGATTTGTGTTCTATGAAAGCATTCTGTGTCACTATGTGACACACTTTGGAGCGTGGCTGCCCCTGCTCTTACCGAGCTAGTGTCATCGGGGGTAAACTTTCGGGCTTTTCATATCCATATTGGACGTGTTTTATGCTAAATTTAACTTGAACTCCTGACTCGTAAGTGGGGTGTCAAGTGGCGGTTCCCCTTTAAAAAATTTTTGTCCATGTTTATACACTTTTATTTCTTTTTATATAAAGGGGTTTTTTTTCTTTTTTTTTTCTTTTCTTTTTTATTTTTTAATAGTTTTCTTTCTTTTTCCCTTTTTTTTTTATTCTTTTTTGTTTTGGGGGTTGCCGGGGTTTTTTATAAAAAAAAAATTAAGGGTGTTGTTAGTTTAGGGCTTTTATTTATTATTGTAGCGCCGTAGGTGCCTGCTACTTGATAGGCGCATGCGTATATGTATACTACAACAACAGAAGTTTTCCCTTTACCAACATGGCACCAGGCGTTCTTTTGCCCTATGTGCACATGCATGTGGCAGCGCTCTTAGCACGCGGCTGTCTGGGTTTCCGGTCATGGATTGTTCGGGCAATGCCGAGGTGGTCGATTTTTGTGAGTTTACTGTGGGTGGAGGAGCTCTTATACCCCTTTTTTAATGTTTTGGGTTTTTGAATATTTATGCACTTGTATGAATTAGTTATTGAATTTTATTATGCACTTTGGAATGTATTATTGTATTATGCACTTTGAACACTTTGATTGACATGGATTTCACTTTTATCACATGATTGATGAATTTTTTCACAATTTTATGGATTATCTACATTGTATTTCACTTTTTATTGATATTTATGTATTCACTTATTTGCATATTTATTAGCACTGCCCTTTAATTGTTTGCTGTGTAAACCTTAATTTTGCTTGAAAAAGGCTCATGTGTGAGCCAAAACGTTGTCTGTAGGCATGCAATAAAGCACTGATCTTTCTTCAAGGAATTTTGTGAGTGCAGCAGTTTTCCCCTATCTTAGATAGATGGATAGACAGATAGATATGGGATAGATAGATAGATAGATAGATAGATAAATAGATAGTGAGGATATGGGTAGATAAAAAGGGATAGGGGAAGTAGATATGGGGGTAGATAATGATGGATTGGGATAGTTAGAAGATAGATAGATAGATAATAGATAATGAATAGTAATAGATAGATTAATAGATAATATGGGATAGATAGTGATGATAATAGATAGAAGATAGATGGGGTATGGGATAGTAGATAGATGATAGATAGATAGAAGATAAATGTGAAAACAATTAGTTTTTCATTATAATTTATGCAAAAAGTTAAAAATTTAAAAAAAATTGCAGAATACAAGATTTAAAATGGGCTTTGTACATAAAGAGTAGAGAACAGATGTGGAATGGTCGGCATACACAATTATGAAATGGTAATGTCCTTTACTTTTGACTGTGATAAATAAAACTTTAAAAGACTTTCAGGTTCCTGTGATTTCCTTAAACATCTGACATTTTATGATGTTCTTTAATTGTTGGGATACAAGTGCAGAGAATGCCACCAATCACTAGGAAATGGTCAGAAATCCTCAAACAAAGCTATGCCACTTTAAATTGGATTGGCTCCACTGATCATAGGAGATGAGATATTAATTGTATATGGCCTCCTAAAAAGAATCCATGAATCCTAGAAAGAATTCCTCTGCTTGACTCTTGAAGTGCTGACCCCCTTCTTTTCAGTAATTTTGGAGGTCTCAGAACATGGATCTGCACCAATCGTATGTATATTTATATATATGGATCACTACGCACCATTCTTCCAATCACACAATCCGTCTGTGCATCACTTTCAGTCATTACATTTCATAGTTGTTCTCCCAACCACCAGGACACACAATGCAAACAGTACTGACATCCCAGCTTTGGTGCATAGTGATCTACTGATAAACCAAGGTCTCTCAGTTCAAGGATTCTTTCTCTCTCAGATTGTGACAAGTGGCAATAAATGGCACATACACGAAAAGGAGGCATCACACAATCATCTCACACCACTTGATCTGTTTTTCACATTTCTCAACAAACATTTCTTTCGATCTGGATTTTATGTCTCTCCCATATGAGATGGTTGTTGAAAATTTGATTATCAGCAGACCTCAGTGACACCTGCTACTTCCTCAATTTGCATAATCCTATAGCTTGTCTTTCTTTGTATTGCAATGAATTAATGTTGAGGAGTGCATGTATAGAAGTATATGTATATGTACAATACTCACAAAAAGTTAGGGATATTTGGTTGAAATTCCAGGATGAACATGAAATAACTTTTTTTTAAAAAAAAGAACTAAATGATCCAATCTCTAAACTTTACATGCACATGTCCAACTGTTCAGTGTTTCAATACTTTTTGCAGAACTTTCTGATCTCTAACAAGGAGCTTAATGGCAAAATCCCCAACAGGTGTTTGGTCCCTGAATTGTCCAATAATTTAAGGGGATGAATTTGAATTGGGATTTAAACAGTTCTCCTCATCCTGCTGTTCACATTGTGACATCTTGAGACCATTGCAAGGCTTCAAGCAGGATGTTCTAAGACAGAAGTGGCCACTGAGCTTAGATTGTCATAGAGTGTCATCAGCAGGTTGTATCAGAGTACAGGAAAATTTAGGAAAAGTACAGGAAAGACAAAAAAGGGGGAATCCTTTGGCTACATCACACACTGATGACCGCATCATTGTAAGCAATGCCCTGCGGAACCGGATGATGAATTCAGCACAACTCCAGGCACTTTAAGGAGGTGAGAGGCAACCAAGTGCCACATCAGACCATTCATAACCATTTACATCAGGTACCTGACCGGGCGTATGCACAGTGCTCTCCTTGACGTCTCCAGCATCATTGGCGGCCATCATTTCTGCTCACAGTGAATAAACTTTCATCACTGAACAACACTGAGAAGCACTGGTCCCTCATCCAGCGTAGATGCTTACTTGCCCCTGCAAGACGATGATGATGCCTGTGCCAGGTTGTGTTCAAGTTGTGCAAAAAGTACTGAAACTTTGATCAGTTAAATGTGTATTCTAAAGTTAATAGATGCTCTCATTTCTGAATTGATATGTTCATTCTGAAGTTTCTATCAAAAGCCAAATATACCTAACTTTTGGTGAGTAGGGTATATATATCTTTTTTTGTAACCAAAATACTGTCACCATTAGGTGGAGACCCCTGACATTGGGGGCATTTATACGTGTGGACAAGTAAAGGGGGATAACTAACTGTTTATACTGTGGAGGACACTGGCGTTGACACACTAGCTGGGGGTTAAGTATTAAGGGAGAAAAATGCTGCGTCAGCATCTCACCAGTGTATATCAATATATCAATATATACAGCGAAGAGAAAGTAGCGCTAGTGGCGATATTATGTTGGCAGCTATCGTGGAGTTTTTACCCTGACAGGCATGCTGAATATATGTGTTGTACCATTTGTGCAATCTTCACAGGTGAGCAGTGAAAGCTACTGCACTCAGATTATTTTTATATCATTCACTGCACAGCGTGTGCTTCTGTCTCTGTATTTCCTTTGTTTCTAGCACACCATTTGCACCATCTCACCAGTGTAGCAGAGAATGTCTCCTGCTACACTCATAGTCAGCATTCAAACCTAATTCACTGTACAGGAATGTACAGCATGATATGGGAGTTACCAGGTGGAAGGAGGAAGAAGGAACTGATTCATCCAAACTCACTCCACTGTGCCCTGTACTCAGCAGTGTGGTTTTTGGGTTTTTATATACATTGCAGTCGTCATAGGACAATACTGCTTACGCCCTTAAGTGGATGCATTTTCTATTACAGTGGCCATCCTGTGATGTCCTAGTTAATAGAATTGTAACTATTATACAGAGCTCACATATATGGGGCACATATCAGCACAGCAGGCTCAGTAACTTTGTTCTTTTAACCCCTTCCCGACATTGGATGTACCCATATGTCCTAGCAGGAGGTGCGTTCCCACAAATGGACGTATGGGTATGTCCTGGAGATTTGCGGGATTGCAAACGAGCCCCGCACGATCGTGATATTACCGTTGGCCTCATGCTGGATCACCCACGACCAGAGTGAGCTCCAGCCACAGGTGATTAAACTCTTAGATCCAGCAATCTATTAAGATCGCCGGACCTAGGTCACAGACAGAAGATACCTCTCTTATCTGCCCCTCCCCCCCGTAACATAATGCGACACGGTGCATCACCAAATATATAAAAAGCTTTAACATAATGCGCTAACTATAAAACTACTAAATAATAGTCATACCGTTACCAAATACCACTGCTAAACAAAACCAGAATCCCAGGCTAATAGTACCAATATCCTATTAAGACCACATATCACCACCACATAGTGACCGAATACCGCAAGACCATGACCACATATCACCACCACATAGTGACTGAATAATATACAATACCATTACTGAATACAAACCATTATACTACAACTTATATTACCAGCATACAGTGACCATACAGAGATGGATAACAGCTGTACACAGGCTCTGCAGGCATATTAGTGATTACAATAAAGTTACATCCAGGCACTTACAGAAGACGTCTCTGAAGAGTTGTTCTTTCTCTTCTCCATCTGTCCCAGATGCCATGACGTCTTCTCCCAGCCACAACTCACCACTGTAGAATTTACAAAACAAACATCTTAGACTTCTCACTTTATCAGCACTTCTCTACCAATGCCTATCTCTATACAAACTCTCCATCTAAAGCACTTCACATAGTAGCCATCTAATATGCCCCCTGTAGCCAGACAGTAGCGCCTGGTAGCCATGTAGTAGCAACCGGTAGCCATGTAGTAGCTCCTGTAGCAAGATAGTTGCCCCTGTAGCAAGATAGTTGCCCCTGTAGCCAGGTAATATGTTCCCTGTAGCCAGATAGTTGCCCCTGTACCCGGGTAATATGTCCCCTGTAGCCATGTTGTAGCTCCCTGTAGCCATAAAGTAGCCCCTGTAGCCATGCAGTAGCCCTTGTAACCAGGTAGTAGCCCCCTGAAGCCAGGTAGTAGCCCCTGTAATAGCCCCTAAAGCCAGGTAATAGCCCCTATTGTAAGATAGTAGCCCCTATAGTAAAGTAGTAGCCCCTATAGACAGGTAGTAGCCCCATAGTAAGATAGTAGCCCCTATAGTAAGGTAGTAGTCCCTATAGTAAGGTAGTAGCCCCTGTAGTAGCCCCTATAGCCAGGTAATAGCCCCTATAGTAAGATAGTAGCCCCTATAGCCAGGTAATAGCCCCCTATAATCAAGTAGTAGCCCCTGTAGTAGCACCTGTAGTAGCCCCTATAGCCAGGTAATAGCCCCCTATAGTCAGGTAGTAGCCCCTGTAGTAGCCCCTATAGCCAGTTAATAGCCCCTATAGTCATGTAATAGCCCCTGCAGCTAATGATAATAAAAAAAAATTAAAAAACGTACTCACCTCGCCACGGTCCCAGCGTCAAGGTCCGGGAGCTGCTGAGCCGTGTAAGCGGCTTAATGTCATCACGCCGCTTACGCTGTCATGCAGTTCCCAGGGATCTCCTGGGCTGGCCTATGGCAGCCTATCATGAGAGATTGAACAGGTCTGTAGCTATAGCAACCAGTGCTGGCAGCCTATCAGGAGAGATTGAACAAGTCTGTAGCTATAGTGACCTGAGGAGCTAGTGCAGCCCATACAAGAGGTGATATCTAGGACACTGCTAATGGACATACATTGCAAAGTGTATCCATTAGCAAGCAGGAGGGGCTTACTCCTCCTGCCTGCAGCTTCGAAGTTACGACCATTAGAGGTCGCAACAACAAAGAGTTAATCACCTGCGGCCGGAGCTCACTCCAGCCGCGGGGGATGCGCCATGATGCCAGTGGTAATTTTCCTCTGGTCCCATGCCGGTCCCAAGCTCCGCTTGTGAGCTCCCAAGATTGCTATGACGTACCCATACGTCAGTTTGCGGGAACCCCTACCCGACCTTGACATATGGGTGCATCCAATGTCGGTAAGGGGTTAATGGTTGAAAATAATTTTTTTAGCAATAGTTTTTACTGTTAATAGATGGAACAATACAATGGTGCTTAATGCACAAAGTACATACTCCCTGAATAATATCAAATAAGATAAAAAGTAACAGCCTAAAAAATGAAAGAAGAAAAAGAGATTTTATGAAAGAGATTATAGAGAATAAACCAAGAAAGTTATGATAAAATCAGAGTCCTGATCACACAGCATCATGTCACATAGTAAACATCTGGGCTGAGATAGGCAATATTTCCTAAGATCTTTCCAGGCCTTCCATGTACAACTAAACTGTATAACCTTCCCTTCAGCCATAAGGAAGAGATGTTCCATAGACCAATAGGACATTGCCTCTTGTATTATCTCATGAATGGTCAGGGGTGCAGTACTTTCTAGCTTTTTGAGGGTTTTTTCCTATATCATACCTAGTTGTGTAACATCTGAGATACAGGTATCACATGTGCATCAGGTGAATCCTCTATTCCCAGAGAGAGGAGGGAAATGCTGAGCTCCAGGGCAGGGATGTCACTAATACCATAGGCAATAAAGAAGCTTATCACTCACTGAGTGGCTGCAATGTCCTCCATACTGTATGTGCAGAGAAATCTTGTGGCTTTGTGACATCTCCAGCTGATTGAAAATGATGTACAATGAAGAAAAGAATAGAATAGTTTGGCCAGACAGGAGAGTTGGCCATGGGCCTCTAGATGGGATGTGCATTTGCAAAGTAAATACTTTCTCAATAACATATGGGAATAGAAGCATGGCGGATAAGGGGTAGCATTGTTGTCTTGTGGCGCTAGGGTCCTGGGTTTAAATCTGACCAAAGACAACAAAAAGACATCACTTATATAGAATTTGCTTTTCCTCACCATGTTTGCTTGAGTCTCCTTCATCATCCAAAAACATACAGCTAGGGAATCTAGAGCTTTAGCCCCACTGGAGACAGTGAGTAATGGGAACACCTCGCTAATGAACATGTTGATGCTAAATAAACCACAGAAAAACTGTTGGTAAAAGAAACAGAAGTATCAAGATCATTCTCCAGAAGGTATTGGTGGATTTAGTTGCCAAATCCTCTTTGTATTTTGAAATACTTTAAATGAACTTTCCAAATTTAGTAAAGCACAGCTCACAAGTGGGAGGAGAAGTTGACAGACACTGGACAAATCTGGAAATACAGTACATTTAACATTCCTGATATAGGGCAGAGTAGAGACAACTCCACTGACCACACTGCTCATCAGCCGTTCACATCCTGATGATGATGTCCATGGAACATTGAGGAAAGATTGACACCCAGAGCTTCAATACTGAAGAATAAGAGCTTTATAAAGAAGGAATATCCGGCAGCTACGCACATTTATTCAGACAGTGAGAAGTATAAAAATCTATGTTTTATTCATCAATGATAAAAAGGTAATTGCTCCAGCAGACACTGGCTATCTTTGTATGTCTTGCTGTTCGGCTGGGGCTTGTCAACTCTTCCATGCTGCACACCTAAAGGATTAAACCCCGGGAAAGCTTGTGAAGCTGGTGAGCTGACCATTTATATGTAATGAGCTTTATGTGGTTAATCAGGCAGTGATCTGCAGATAAATAATCTATTCCCAGATGAAGAAGAGACCGGAGATATTAATATTCACTGAGCGCTCTGCTGATTCTCTGCACCTTTATCTCTAGAGAACATTGTAATACAGCAACATCAGGGGAAGAGGAAGGAGGTTTTTGTACGGCTCTGTATCACTGTGTGAGAGGAGTATAACCTTGCAGACAGTAATAATCTGCTTCATCGTCTTCTGTCACTTTACTGATTGTAAGAGTGAAGCCTGTTCCTTCCCCAGATCCACTGAACCTCTCTGGGACTCCTGTGAATCTCTCATCTGCTAATTTTATAATAAGTTTTGGAGATTTACCAGGTTTCTGTTGGTACCAGTGTAACTGGTAGCCTATATCCTCACTGGCTGTACATGAGATGGTGACTGTATCTCCCGGGGACACAGAGATATAATCTGGAGTCTGAGTCATCACAATCTCTCCACAGGATCCTGAGGATTAGAAGAGACAGATTCATTAGTGAGAAATGTCTGGATCTATTCCTAGAAATCCTGATCTGATGATTGATCCCACTGGATAGATTTCTCTCCACACAATCATGGAAGGATCCTAATCTCTCACCCTGAATAGAAATGAAGATGACGGCCAGCAGATAACTGGGAGAAACCATCTTGATGTTTCTGGACTGTCAGATACAAAGTAGAAGATGAGACAATCTGTACAATGAGATGTATATAGAGAGTGACAGGGGAGGTTCCAGGAGACGCCCCAGAGACTGTGGGTGGAAATACTGGGGACATGGAAATCCTGTGGTTACAATGTGACAGTCACTTGTATGTAGCAGACATATTCCATGCTATATTATTTGTACAACCTCCAAAGATAAGTCGTGTGGTCTTCTGGTTGTGTCCATAGCATCTTTACCAGGATTTCCAGGGAAACAAAACTCATCGTCTGTCCTAAGGGTAGCACATAAATATCAGCATGAATCTACTTCTCTATGACAGCTGCTCCAGGGAATCATTTACAGATGAACACAAGCCAGCTTTACTCTGTTGAGGCACTGAAGCTTTAGTTTTGGTAATAGCAAAAGGAGAACAAATCTTGGTGATTCCCATTGAGACACACAGTTATTATAAGGCAGTAACAGCTGGTGGTTTTAACCCCTTAAGGACCCGGCGTTTTTTTTTGGGTGACACGTTCGTTTTCCCTCCTCGCCTTCTGAAAGCCATAACTTCTTTATTTTTCCACCTATATAGACACATGAGGGCTTTTATTTTGCGGGACAAGATGTACTTTCTAATGGTGTTATTCACTATACTATAGAATATACTGGGAAACCGCAATAAAATTCTAAGTGGGACAAATTGTGAAAAAAAATGTATTTTTGCCATGTTTAAGGGGGTTTTGCTTTTACGGCGTTCAATCTTCGGTAAATATAATGTGTTACCTGTCTTCTACAGGTTGTTACGCATCCGGCAATAACATACATGTAGGGTTTCCGTTATGTTTTGGTACCGTAAAAAAATTCCAAACATTTTCTATTTTTGAAATTTGCGCCACGGCGCCATTTTGTGCGACCAATAACTTTTTTGTACTAACACCTACGGACGTCAGTGAGGAGGAATTTTTTGCGGGCTGAAGTGTACTTTTTATCGCTAGCAGTTTGGAATGCATGCAACTTTTTTGATCATTTTTATTCCATTTTTTGAGTGACGTAAAATGACCAAAAAACGCAATTTTGGCGTTTGGAATTTTTTTTCTTCTACGGTGTTCAGCGTACGGGATAAATGATGTTATATTTTTATAGATTGGACTTTTTCGGACGCGGCGATACCAAATATGTGTAACTTCTTTATTATTTTAATGATTTTATTTGTAAAATGGGGAAAGGGGGGTGATTTGAACTTTTAATACTTTTTTTTTTTTTGTACTTTAAAACTTTATTTATTTATTTTTTTTACTGTAACATTGAGGCCACCTGTGGTACTTGACCACTAGGTGGCGCGATTGTTAATACAACCTAATGCATTGCATAGGCAATGCATTAGGGTGTACAAAGATGGCGGTTTCCCCACTTCCTCTCTGCGGACGGACGTGGGGCAAACCGGCCAGGGTAAGTGACGGGAGCCTTCCCAAGGCTCCCCCCTACAATGCCCGGTGATCGGATCGGCGCAGCATAGCTGTGCTTATGCCGATCACCGCGCCGATCGGTGTGCGGCACCGATCGGCGTTAATTCAGACGCCGCGGACATCTTTGCCGCGGCGCCTGATGGATAAAACAGTGCCGGCGGGCAGAGCCACCCGCCGGCGCTGTTACTGCCGGGTGTTAGCGGTGATTTGCCGCTAACACCCGGCGGCTGTGCGGGGGGGTCGCGGAGCGATCCCCCTGCAAAGCCCCTTAGCGGCCCTGGTACGTACTCATACGCCCACGGTCGTTAAGGGGTTAATGCCCGCAACCCTGCACCAGGGTCCAGTACTTGTAGCAACTGTAGTGATGAAAACAGGTTCTGCTCCAGGGTGCACAATTTATAGACACTAACTAGATAGATAGATAGATAGATAGATAGATAGATACATGGATGGATAGATAGATAGATAGATAGATAGATAGATATGAGATAGATATAAGATAGATAGATAGATAGATAGATAGATAGATAGATAGATAGATAGATAGATATGAGATAGATAGATAGATAGATAGATAGATAGATAGATAGATAGATAGACAGATATGAGAGAGATAGATAGATAGATAGATAGACAGATATGAGATAGATAGATAGATAGATAGTTAGATAGATAGACAAATAGACAGACAAATAGACAGACAAATAGACAGACAATATAATTACATTACTCTGACCAGCAGCTTATCCAGAGTAACCACCCTGTGCAGCATGGACAGCAGCTAGACAGGCTGGAAGTATCTCAATAAGATCCTCGAAGGTTGTCACAGGTATCTGGAGCATGCTTCATCCCACAGCTGCTGGAGGGTCCATAGAGCCAACACCACCATCCAGGGGCTCCCACAAATGTTTAATTGGGTTCAAGTCTTGATCTTGTCATTCCAACCAAGATTGACATTTCTAGCCGTGTGATATGTCACATTTTTTTTCTGAAAGATCCCAGCTGTCCCAGGTAACCCACTTGTATGGGTGTACATGATCTGCAGGGATGGATTCATACCCAAATCAGTAGAGAGTGCCTCATAACAGAGATCCATGGCCAAAAGAAAGGCACGAAAACCTTTCCAAGTCCATAACACTGTTCTCTGATATTTCTTGCCTTGTATGTCAAAATCCATCTGCTCTGGAGCCTTATACTCACTAAACTGTTTTGTTAGACACACATTTGGTCGCCCGCTGGTTCATTTTGGTGGTGATCTTCTCTACTATTATAAAGTGCACCTTTGTAGCCTAAATTCACCTTATGGGGATTCAAAGTTACAGTAGAAAAAGAATAAATAAAAGTTCAAAACACCCACCTTTTGCTATTTTACAAATAAAAAAAAATAATAAAAAAGTTAAACATATTTGGTATCACCATATCCGTAAAAGTTCATTGTACTGAAATATAATTTATTGAGTACGCAGAACACTGTAGTAGAAAAAAATTCCAAACTTCAAAATTGCTTTTTTTTGGTCATTTCACGTCGCCTAAAAATTGGAATAAAAGTGATCAAAAAAAGTTACATATATTCCAAACTGGTAGAAATAAAAAGTAGACTACAGCCCGCAAAAAATGCTGCCTCATTAAAGTCGGTAGGGGTTAGTACTAAAAAGTTATCAGTCACAGAAAATGTTGGGGTAGCAAAAATGTTTAAAATAGAAAATGTTTGGAATTTTTTGCAGTACCAAAACTTAACAAAAAACTTACATCTTGGTAATGCCAGATTAATATAAACCTGTAGAATACAGGTAAACCACCTCTTACACCAAACATTGCACACCATAGAAACAAAACTCACGAAAACTTGGCAAATCTTCTTATTTCACATTTTGCCTCACTTACAATTTTTTTACATTTTCCCAGTATATTCTATGGTAGTATGAATGACATCACTAGAAAGTACATCTTGTCCCACAAAATAAAAGCCATCATTTTTTGATAGGTGGAAAAATAAAAAAGTTATGGCTCTGGGAACGGGAGGAGGGAAATATGGACATGACACCCAGGAATACATTGGCGAGGCACAGAAAACTTCCAGATAGTACAGTTTATCGAGTATAACTATATCACCCTACAGAGGAGTTTGGGTAAAATTTAAGATTTATTGTGGATCGAGCATTTGATGATGGTTTGATTGATCAGGATTTGAGGAAATATTTGGTTGTGGAATATTTGGCTTCTCCAGTTTTATACCTTTCACCAAAAATACACAAATTGTTGAGCAATCATCCCAGCAGACCAATTGTGTTGGGCAGAAATTCTATATTTAGCAAAGCCTCTATTTTCCTAGATACAGTGTCTAGACAATTTTTTACCACTCTCATGTTACAGATACCTCTGATTTCATTTGTAAATTGGGTGAGGTCTCTATTCCAGATGGTGGAATTATTAGTCTCAGTAAATATCTCTAGTTTATCTGCTTGTATCATTCACCAAGAAGGGATGAAGGTGGTGGGCAGTGTTTTGATAAATATTTATTACTCTAATGATGGCAAATAATTTATTTTGTCATTACTTATGCTAATTTTAACATGTAACTATTTTATATGGAAGATAATTTATTTACAGTTGTGTGGTCCAGCATCCTATGTTTAGGAGGACCTGTTCTATGTATCCCACCACTTTTACAATGTTTTTCGGGGGTGGAGACACATAGACAATGTCTTCCTCATATAGCTTGGCAGTACTGATGAGCGATTGTGTCAACTATCGTTATTGATTCGATAGTCGATATCAGCAATTATCATGACGATTTCCGATAGTCGATAACAGATTATCGCCGATGACCATTAAAGTCTATGGGAGAGGAACAACACCTTCATTCTTACACCCAAACAGGGGTGAAGAAGCTGGAATTAACATCCACAACAGTAAACTGGATACATGCTACATCTTAGGCAACACAATTAGGCAACAATATTCAAAGAAAAAAAGTCACACACTATTCACTATCCCTGTCTTGTACCACAGCATGACCCTTAAACCTGAATGACCCACTAATTAAAAAGTGCCAGAAGGCAGTTTTATTTGAACCATCATTTTACTTGAACTAGACATTGACTATCCCTGTACTGGAATGCAACATTGTACCCCTTTTAAACTGTATACCCATAGACTATAAACTGTGCCCCTTGGGGAAAAAGGAGTCTTTGAACCAACATTTTAGTTGAATTGGACATTGACTATACGTGTCCTGTACCGCAACATGACCCTCAAACTTGTCTGACCCATAGATTAAAAAGTGCCGGAAAAAGGAGTCTTTGAACCAACATTTTAGTTGAACTGGACATTGACTATACATGTCCTGTACCGCAACATGACCCTCAAACTTGTCTGACCCAGAGATTAAAAAGTGCCGGAAACAGGAGTCTTTGAACCACCATATTAGTTTAACTGGACATAGACTATCCCTGTCCTGGACCGCAACATGACCCTTAAATCTTCATGACCCATAGATTAAAAAGTGCCGGAAAAAGGAGTCTTTGAACCAACATTTTAGTTGAACTGGACATTGACTATAACTGTCCTGAACCGCAGCATGACCCTCAAACCTGCGTGACCCACAGATTAAAAAGTGTCGGAAGAAAGTAGTCTTTGAAGCAGTTTTTTAGTGAAATGGACACTGACCATACCTGTCCTGGACCGCAGTATGACGATTAAACCTGTCTGACCCACAGATTAAAAATTGCTGGAAAAAGGAGTCTTTGAACCACCATTTTAGTTGAACTGGACATTGTCTATGCCTGTCCTGGACCGCAGCATGACCCTTATAAGTCTTCCTGTACCTCCCTTGTACAATTCAGAGGAATATTTGTATCAGCTATTTTGTACATGAAATTTTTTTAGTAGTTTAATTCTAGAAAACACTGTTAAAGTAGGATGGAATCCCACCACGTCTTTGTTTCTCTATTTTTTTAATTGTATTAAACGGGTTGTCTCACTACAGGGATTGCTAGCTATGTTAAAGATCTTGCAAAAACAAGTCCTTTTGCAACATGTGTCCATTAACAGTGTCCTACCTATTCCTGTTTTTGACAGCACCATGACCCATGAATTTCAAAACATCACCCTTGAGCCACTGTTGACAATTGTGAAGAACAAATGTCTGTTAGAAACCACATTTTTTAGAATAGGACCTGTAGTATAGCTATATTTCACAGCAACATGCCACCAAAAATTCAAAACATGACTTCTCAGCCAAAAATTGTGAGGGAGAAATGCCATTTAGAAGCCACATTTCTGTTCCAAAGGACCTTGATTATAGCTGTATCTCAAAGCACCATGACCCCAAAACAATTGACAGTGCTAAAAATTTTAAAGATGAAGTGAGTAAATGGAATACGTTTTTTTCATGAAACCTTGTACAATTGGTGTATTTTACAGTCTCCTCACTGCAAAACCAGCAAAATGACCCTTTGGGAACTGAGAATAAATATTGCAGTAGGAAATGATCATTTAAAAAAAATATTTTCAAGAGGACCATTTCTGTTTGAAGAGGAATGTGAAGCAGACCAGCAACGAATCGGTGACCTCGGCAATTAGGGCCACAACATCATCAGAGATCCATGCCTGATTCATCTTGATGAAAGTCAAACGATCAACATTATCTGTGGAAAGCCGGATGCGTTTGTCTGTAATGACTCCTCCAGCTGTGCCGAAGGTCCGCTCAGATATGACACTGGCTGCTGGGCAGGACAACACCTCTATGGCGTGGCGATCGAGCTCAGGCCATTCATTCATTTTGGATACCAAGAAGTCGATTGGGTCTGGAACATATCCAAAAACATCGGTGTTGAGACGCAGATAGTCGTGCACCATGATCTTAAGCCGGTCACTGAGTGTCGTAATTGTTCTCTGCAATACATTCGTTGGTGAGGTGGTAAATAAGGATTGCCAGAGGTCATCCATTAGGCTTCTGCCACAATGCTTGCTGCTGCTGCCACTAAAGCTACTTGGCACTCTACTGCTGTCACATTGCTGACGTTGTTCCACCGTGACATTTGAGTGTGGCCACCCAATAACTGTTGTTCAGTTTGATGGCCTTAACGTGAGGATCATGTTGGAGGAAATGGAGCATCTAAGCACTCATGTGAGAGATAGAGCCTTGATTTCCCAAGCTTTTGGGTCGAAGGGCACTAGCAAACTGATCTTCCTCATCTTCCTCCTCCGCCTCAAATCCGTGCCAACCTCTTTCCAAGGCAGGGACATCGGTAATGTCGGTGTCCAGTAATACCTCATCCTTCTCCAACTCCGCTTCCTCCGACACAGCTTCAACACAGCCCTGACTTGCCTCAGATGATGCACCCTGAGAGCTGAGGCGCCGCCTTGCACTAGCCCTGGACCCCGGACCACTGCCTAATGAAGACCGATAAAATTGAGGAACTGTCGGGCCTTCTGGATTTGACGGAGAGAAAGGCTCTTTGTCCGCATCTGTGTCAGTCTCCTCCTCCGTCGCTGGTGGGACCTGATGTTTCAGAGTGTCCAACGATCGTTCCAAAACTAAGATCACCACAATGCTCATGCTGACAAGGGCATTGTCCGCACTCACCATTTTGGTGGCTTTTTCAAAACTGGCAAGGATGGTGCAGAGCTCTTTCACCTGCCTCCACTCTCGGTGGCTCAACACCCCGAGGTCCGCACCGCTGCTTGTCAGGCCATGTGTCACTTCGTACTGCGTAATGGCATTGCGCTGCTGCCACAATCGCTGGAGGATGTGGAGGGTGGAAATCCAACGTGTTGCCATGTCAACAATGAAATGGTTGACGGGGAGACCGAGCTGACGCTGTATCGCAGCCCGGCGGGACGAAGCAGGGTGCGAACGGCGGAAGTGTGAGCTCAGATCTCAAGCCTTCCTCAGCAGGCAGTCCAGACCCGGTTAGTGCTTTAGAAATTTCTGGACGACGGGGTTCATGACGTGTGCCAGGCAAGGGATGTGCTCCAGCCTACCGATCTTAAGAGCGGCCAGGAGATTTCGACCGTTATCACACACCACCTTGCCTGGCACAAGGTTCTTGTCAACCAACCAGTGCTCGGTCTCGTTGCGAAGAGCCATCCACAGCTCCTGACCTGTGTGTCTCCAAAACAGATTAATTTCAACACAGCCTGGTTTCTATGGGCACGTGATGCTACCAGTGGACCTTGGGGAAAGACCCTGCACCATCCCTGCGGTTTTGAAGAGCGTGCGCCAAGCCTGAGAGCCAATTTTACCACCAGAGACATCCACCCAGCTCACCCAGTGAGCTGTCACAGAGATATAGCGGCCTTGGCCGTGCTTACTAGTCCATGTATCGGTGGTCAGATGGACTCTGCCGGACACAGATGCAGACAACGCGCTTGAAATTTTAGATGACGCGTGGCTTGCCAGGGCAGGGACAGCATTTCTGGAAAAGAAATGCCTGCTCGGCATCTGGTATTGGGGGCAGGCAAGGGCCATGACGTGGCGGAACCCATCTGTGTCCACCAGACGGAAAAGGCAACATTTCAAAGCCAAAAGCCTGAATGCCGACATTCAGGCTTTTGGCTTGGGGATAGTTTGGGTTAAAGTGTTTCTTCTGCTCCCAAACCTGGTAGACAGAAGGTTGGCAGCTAGACTGGCCGCTGTACGGCGTGCAGGTTAAACTGGTGGAAGGAGAAGGGGTAGGATGGGTCTCTGGTGGTGCTGGTGGTACTCGGGCGACGGTGGAGGCTGAAGCGGAGGCTGATCCTTGTTCATGACTCTGAGAGACATGGACAGCTGAGGAACGCTTGGTCGTGGAGGAGGAGGCGGAGATAGAGGGTGTGACAGTGGTTGGAAGCCCGGTATCGGTGTGGCAATTTTTGGCCAAGTGTTCCCTCCATTTCAAATCATGCATTCGCTGCATGTGTCTAGACATGTTGGTGGTGGTTAAACACCTAAGATTCTTCCCTCTACTGATGCGTTTACGGCAAAGGCGGCATAGGACATCACTGGGTGAATCAGAGGCTTGCTCGTAAAAGGCCCAGGCTTGAGAGGTCCTGGGCCTTTTCGACAGCGATAAGCGAGGAACGGTGTTTCTGCTGATCGTGGCTGGTGGAATAATCTCAGTGGACTTGTGCGACCGCCCTCCCCCTTTATCTTTAAAAGGGCACTGAGAATACATCTTCTAACTCTGGCCTACCAGAATCCCTAATTGCTAACTGCCCCCTCCCCCAACACTCCCTAGCTCACGCATCTCATTTTCGGCACTTAACTGTATATAGATGTACTGTTTGGGTGGCAGTTTCATCGGAATTCTACATAAAACAACCCCATATTTATGTCACATGGCTGGACCATTTTAAATCTTCTTACCCTTCGTTTCACCCATACAACCTAATAGATTGTAAGCTCTTGCGAGCAGGGCCCTCACACCGTGTGTCTTTTCAGTGTGCAATGTATGTCTTTTGTCTGTACCTACACCCTCCAAATTGTAACGTGCTGCAGAATATGTTGGCTCTATATAAATAAATATTATTATTGTTATTATTTTGAGGTGGGACCCGTACTGACACTACCCCATCGTCTTCCTCCTCGTCCAGTGATGAAGCGCTCACAAGCAAATTCTGCTGAAAAATCCTCGTTGGATCCGCAATGTCGTCATCATCATCATCAACACAGGTGACTTCCTCGTCCTGACATTCTGCACCCAGGAGCTGCGGGCTACAAGCAACAGGCACTGCCAGGTGTTGCCGACCGCTCGGGATTTGTGGCGACTGACCGGCTTCCTTCTCCTCCTCTGATGGCATCAGCAATTGGGCGTCAGAGCAGACAAAATCATCCTCTTTGTCCTCTTGATCTTTTGAAATGCCTTCTGACCCCAACCACATTTTGTCATCAAATAGGTCTTCAGAAAATGGACTATCCACAGTGGTGGGTACACGAGTTGACATTTGGGGTGCCTTGGCTTCATGTTGGACGGATGCTGACGATGATGATGACGACATTTGTGGCCGTGACTGGGAGGACGAGGAGGTAAGACTGGTGGATGCAGGTTGCATTAACCACTAAAGAACAGATTGGCGACACTGTTCGTTACTGAGATTCACAGGGCACCGACCCAGCGATGACAGGCCTGATGGTCCTGCAACCGACGATCCGCTGGCTTGCGTGTTGTCGCCAGCACTGGAAGGAGCACCACCCCTCTTTGCTCGCTTACCACCTGCATTTCGCTCTATGTTCAGAAAGATAAAAATTTAAAAAGGTATGGACGAGTTTTTGACAGTCTCTTATTGAAAGACGGCAAACCACAGCTATTCTTAAATCCCTATAATTTCCTGCAGCCAACTAGGATTAGAAACAGAATTGTTTCTTGCGAATACCTGTGAAATGCGGTCTGGTGGAAGAACTGTAAGACAAAACTACCAGTGTTCTTCCTTCAGTCCCAGGGATTTACAACTGCCCAGTAGGACTAGGAATCGATAGTTTTCAACAAACTATCATACAAGTGCGATCTCTGTGCCAAACTGAGATTGCCAGAGCGCAATAAAACTGTTCAAAAGTTACACGGATGAGAAATTGAGTTTTTTGCACCAAAGGGAAATACAGCTATTTAAAAGTTATACGGATAAGAAAAGGTGGTTTTTGCACCAATGAAATACACCAGCAGTTACTAGAAAATTTATGTATCCAAATTTAAGTACAAGGTGGCTATTTGAAAAAAACTGGGATGCACAAAATAAAAGGTACAATTTCACCTCAGGTGCGAGGTGTGCTGGTCAAAAAGTGGTAAAAAAAATGCCATTTCAATGCAGGTTCGAAGCAGAGTCTGGGCTGCACAATATACACCCTCCTTTACAAAGCCAGCCTGTCTATCTGTCTGTCCGTCCGCCCACCCCACCTCCCTCCCCCGCGGCTGTACAGCTCTAGATGCTTCTTTAAAAGTCTCTGTCTAACTAAGAACTGAAATTCTCTAATCTATCTATATTCTAATGTTCACAGCTAAAAGCATAGTTGTCTGTATGAATAAAGAGAAGAACTGTGTCTCTGAGCTGAGCTATATTGAGATGCATGTAGCACACGTCTTGCTCTAGTGAGAGATACTGAAACACTGATACTGAACAGGATACGCTGTTCTATGCAAAACGAGGTCATGTGATTTTTAAAGCCAATGACAACCATACACATCACAATCATGACGTTGCACACCCAGCTAACCATGCTCTATGCTCTAAGCTAATTTGCTGGCCGCCAAAATGACAGGAAGCGCCGAAAATGGCGCGATAGTAATAGATTATCTGCAGATTGTCACCTAAAATATCACGTGATCGGAAATTTCCGATCAGCCTAAAAAATCGTGCCAATTTCAACTTTGTCGATTATAATCGCTCATCCCTACTTGGCAGTGAATCCAAGTTTTGGGATTTTTCTAACAATATGTACCATTAGATTAATTTAGCAATATCTGTCCCTAATGAGATCATTACTTTTTTAGATACAAAAGGGGTGAAGAGTGGTTCTATTTTTACATATTAAAATCTTTGTTAAACCTACTTATCACAACACTCTACTACATTTTGAGAGTTGTCATTTAATGATTAAATCTCTGCCCTACAGTCAGATGCTGTGAGTTCAACAGATTTAGTCTTAAGTAGTGTTGAGCGATTGCGTTGGCTATCGAGATCGAGCGATAGTCGATAGTCGGCCGCTATCGATAAGGTTTTTCGATAGTGAGCATCGATTATGAGCGATTACCATTAAAGTCTATGGGAGAGCAACAACACCTTCATTATTACACCCAAAACAAGGTTGGAGAAGCTGAATTAACATCCACAACAGTCAAATGGATACGTGCTATATCTTAGGCAACACACTTAGGTTATAAAAGTCACAGAAAAAAAGTCACAGACCATTCACTATCCCTGTCTTGTACCACAGCATGACCCTTAAACCTGCATCACCCACAAATTAAAAGTGCCAGAAGGCAGTATGATTTGAACCATCATGTTACTTGAAACTGGACATTGAATATCCCTGTCTGGCACGCAGCATGAGCCCCAAACCTGCATGACCCCCAGATTTAAAAAGTGCCGCAAAAAGGAGTCTTTCAACCACCATTTTTAGTTTCACTGGACATTGACTATACCTGTCCTGGACCGCAGTATGACCATTAAACCTGTCTGACCCCCAGATTAAAAAGTGCCGGAAAAGGGGTCTGTTATGTCTGTATCTGTTATGTTTTCGTATAATACACGGTATATTTTGCACCTTTCAATTCACCTGTGGTGACTATAGAATTGCTGTTTTAAGATTTACGTGGATGCTGCGTCAATGAACAAAGCTGGGTGCGCAAAAGTCAAAAAACACGTATCTGTTATGTTTTCGTATAATACACGGTATTTTTTGCACCTTTCAATTCACCTGTGGTGACTATAGAATTGCTGTTTTAAGATTTACGTGGATGCTGCGTCAATGAACAATGCTGGGTGTGCAAAAGTCAAAAAACACGTAAATGTTATGTTTTCGTATGATACACGGTATTTTTTGCAACTTTCAATTCACCTATGGTGAATATAGAATTGCTGTTTTAAGATTTACGTGGATGCTGCGTCAATGAACAATGCTGGGTGTGCAAAAGTCAAAAAACACGTAACTGTTATGTTTTCGTATGATACACAGTATTTTTTGCACCTTTCAATTCACCTATGGTGAATATAGAATTGCTGTTTTAAGATTTACGTGGATGCTGCGTCAATGAACAATGCTGGGTGTGCAAAAGTCAAAAAAACACGTAACTGTTATGTTTTCGTATGATACACGGTATTTTTTGCACCTTTCAATTCACTTATGGTGAATATAGAATTGCTGTTTTAAGATTTACGTGGATGCTGCGTCAATGAACAATGCTGGGTGTGCAAAAGTCAAAAAACACGTAACTGTTATGTTTTCGTATGATACACGGTATTTTTTGCACCTATCAATTCACCTGTGGTGAATATAGAATTGCTGTTTTAAGATTTACGTGGTGCTGCGTCAATGAACAATGCTGGGTGTGCAAAAGTCAAAAAACACGCAACTGTTATGTTTTCGTATGATACACGGTATTTTTTGCACCTTTCAATTCACCTATGGTGAATATAGAATTGCTGTTTTAAGATTTACGTGGATGCTGCGTCAATGAACAATGCTGGGTGTGCAAAAGTCAAAAAACACGTAACTGTTATGTTTTCGTATGATACATGGTATTTTTTGCACCTTTCAATTCACCTGTGGTGAATATAGAATTGCTGTTTTAAGATTTACGTGGATGCTGCGTCAATGAACAATGCTGGGTGTGCAAAAGTCAAAAAAACACGTAACTGTTATGTTTTCGTATGATACACGGTATTTTTTGCACCTTTCAATTCACCTGTGGTGAATATAGAATTGCTGTTTTAAGATTTACGTGGATGCTGCGTCAATGAACAAACCTGGGTGTGCAAAAGTCAAAAAAACACGTAACTGTTATGTTTTGTTATAATAAACGGTGTTTTTTTGCACCTTTCAATTCACCTGTGGTGAATATAGAATTGCTGTTTTAAGATTTACGTGGATGCTGCGTCAATGAATAATGCTGGGTGCGCAAAAGTCAAAAAACAAGTAACTGTTATGTTTTCGTATGATACACAGTATTTTTTGCACCTTTCAATTCACCTGTGGTGAATATAGAATTGCTGTTTTAAGATTTACGTGGATGCTGCGTCAATGAACAATGCTGGGTGTGCAAAAGTCAAAAAACACGTAACTGTTATGTTTTCGTATGATACACGGTATTTTTTGCACCTTTCAATTCACCTATGGTGAATATAGAATTGCTGTTTTAAGATTTACGTGGATGCTGCGTAAATGAACAATGCTGGGTGTGCAAAAGTCAAAAAACACGTAACTGTTATGTTTTCGTATGATACACGGTATTTTTTGCACCTTTCAATACACAGTGGGTGAATATGGAATTGATGTTTTAAGATTTAGGTGGATGCTGCGTCAATGAATAAATGCTGGGTGTGCAAAAGTCAAAAAACACGTAACTGTTATGTTTTGTATGAATACACAGTATTTTTTGCACCTTTCAATTCACCTGTGGTGAATATAGAATTGCTGTTTTAAGATTTACGTGGATGCTGCGTCAATGAACAAACCTGGGTGTGCAAAAGTCAAAAAACATGTAACTGTTATGTTTTGTATAATAAACGGTATTTTTTGCACCTTCAATCACCTGTGGTGACATATAGAATTGCTGTTTAAGTATTTACGTGATGCTGCGTCATGAAACAATGCTGGGTGCGCAAAAAGTCCAAAAACACGTAACTGTTTTGTTTTCGTATGATACACGGTATTTTTGGCAACAAACAACCTGTGCTGACTACAAGATTGTGGATTGTAATTTATACTGCAAGGTGGATATATCAACAGTCACATGGTGTAATGGGTAAAATTAAAATGAACACATATCTGAAATGTATACTGATAATAAAAGTGGAGTTTTTCCCCTAACAAAGAGACCTGCAGTTACTAGAAATGATGTGTATCCAATATAAGTTCAGGCTGCCCAATATCCAGGAAATATTTCAATAGCAACCTTTTAACACTAAAGATATTCCACTACAATGTCTACACTAAGTCTTGGTGAACTTTATCCAGTGTTCTTTATAGATAGAGCTTGTCTGTGTTCGCCCGCGGGGCCCCCCCCTGCTCCCCCCGCCGTGAATTTACAGCGGTAGATGCTGCTTTAAAATTCTCTAGCTAACTACATAAAATCTTCAAATCTCTAATCTAACTAAATTGGAAGGATCACAGCTAATAGTAGAGGTTTCTCTGTGCAGAAATAGACTAATTTCGCTGAGCTGTTTGGCCACAGGCAGAGCGCAGGTCCTATCCCTATGAGACGCTGAGAGACACTGAGGCTGAAACAGGAAACGCTGTTCTATGTAAAATGAGGTCATGTGATTTTTCCAGCCAATCGCAACCATACACATCCCAGTCATGACGTCGCACACACATGTCACCTGCTCTATTTTGTAATCTGATTTGCTGGCCGCCAAAATTACAGGAAGCGCCGAAAAAGGCGCGATCTTAATAGATGATGCTCAAATTTTAACCTTAATTATCGCATGATCTGGAAATTTCGATCACCATAAAACCTTGCTGATTTCAACTTTGTCGATAAAAATCGCTCAACATTAGTCTTAAGGCAAAATGCAGGTGTTTAACAGGAAAGACAGAGGAAACAAGGGAAGGATTCCATTTGTTCCAACATATAATGATCTCAGTTCTTTGATCATCACATGCTCAGGAAATACTGGCTTATGCTTAAAATCATCATCACAATATTCCTGGATTCAAGACACCTCTGTTAATGTCCTTTAGGAAATCTAATAATCTTAATGATAGACTGGTGACAAAGGGAATTCCATCTAAACAGAAACAGATGTTTTCTGGTAAACAGAGACCTGGCACATTCGTGTCTTCTTTGTATTAATTGTCGACTTATTGCTAAAGGTGATTGTTTTATACATCCTGGGAGCAACAAACAGTTTCACATTGATGCATATTATACTTGTAATTCCAGATTGGTGGTCAATGTTTTTTGCTGCTTGTGTAACTTGATTTATCTGGATGAAACCACCTGTGATGTGAGGATTTGGCCGAAACACTTGGTGGACATGTGTCATTCTGATTGGAATAATAAATGCTTGGTGCTTGACCATATACTGTCTTTACAGTGATGAGAGGATTCTCTTACTTTATTAACCCCTTAAGGACCCGGCATTTTTTTTTTTGGTGAGACGTTCGTTTTTCCCTCCTCGCCTTCTGAAAGCCATAACTTTTTTATTTTTCCACCTACATAGACACATAAGGGCTTTTATTTTGCGGGACAAGATTTAATTTCTAATGGTGTTATTCACTATACTATAGAATATACTGGGAAACCGCAAAAAAATTCCAAGTGGGACAAATTGTGAAAAAAAATGTATTTTCGCCATGTTTGTGGGGGTTTTGCTTTTACAGCGTTCAATCTTCGGTAAATATAATGTGTTATCTGTATTCTTCAGGTTGTTACGCATCCGGCAATACCAAACATGTAGGGTTTCCTTTATGTTTTGGTACCGTAAAAAAATTCCAAACATTTTCTATTTTTGAAATTTGCGCCACGGCGCCATTTTGTGCGACCAATAACTTTTTTGTACTAACACCTACGGATGTCAGTGAGGGGGCATTTTTTGCAGGCTGAAGTGTACTTTTTATCACTAGCAGTTTGGAATGCATGCGACTTTTTTTTTGATCATTTTTATTCCATTTTTTGAGTGACGTAAAATGACCAAAAAAACGCAATTTTGGCGTTTGGAATTTTTTTTCTTCTACTCTGTTCAGCGTACGGGATAAATTATGTTATATTTTTATAGATCGGACTTTTTTGGACGCGGCGATACCAAATATGTGTAACTTTTTTATTATTTTAATGATCTTATTTGTAAAATGGTCAAAGGGGGGTGATTTGAACTTTTAATACTTTTTTCTTTTTTTTGGACTTTAAAACTTTATTTATTTATTTTTTTTTTACTGTAACATTGAGGCCACCTGTGGTACTTGACCACTAGGTGGCGCGATTGTTAATATAACCTAATGCATTGCATAGGCAATGCATTAGGGTGTACAAAGATGGCGGTTTCCCCACTTCCTATCTGCGTACGGAAGTGGGGCAAACCGGCCAGGGTAAGTGACGGGAGCCTTCCAAAGGCTCCCCACCACAATGCCCGGTGATCGGATCGGCGCAGCATATGCCAATCACCGCACCGATCGGTGCGCGGCACCGATCGGCGTTAATTCAGACGCCGCGGCCATCTTTGCCGCGGCGCCTGATGGGTAAAACAGCGCAAGCGGGCGGAGCCACCCGCCGGCGCTGTTACTGCCGGGTGTTAGCGGCGATTTGCCACTAACACCCGCCGGCTGTGCGGGGGGGGTCGCGGAGCGATCCCCCTGCAAAGCCCCTTAGCGGCCCTGGGACGTACTGATACGCCCAAGGTCGTTAAGGGGTTAAAAAAGAAGGAACTAGAATGGATTTATAAACTTAAGTTACTCAAACCATAGGGATTAAATGTGGAATCTGAAGTCACCAGTCGCATGTTCAGATTGCGTTTAGCTTTCTGGCACATGAGACTGATATGATTCTTCTTTTTATTTTCTGTTAATACAATGGGGCAGATTAATCAATAGTGTCTTAATCTTAGTCAACGTAAACTTAGACCAGACAGTCTTACAATGCGCCACATTTATCACAGTGTTGATAAATCTAGTGCAGGTTAGAACTGTCTAGTCTAAGTTTGTACAACAATTAAGTTGGCTTACTTTTTACGCCAGAAACTGCGACAAAACTCTGGCGCATTTTTGGTGAGATTTAGCCATACCCCTTTTGCGAGGCCACGCTCCCTTTGTCGGACGAGGCGCAGAAGTGTCTGAAACTGTCTAAAACACATAGTAAATGTGTCGAAAAGCTTGTAAGGCATTATTTTTGGCGCAAATTGAGCCATAATTCTGGTGCACATGCCTTGATAAATCTGCCCCAATGTTTTAAATCTTATGAATTTTGTAGTTTTATATTGCTATTTTTTTACAGTTTTCATGCCCAATATCCAAAGTCAAATACAAAAATAATGCCTTTTGCTTGCATTTCGCTCTGATATTATATGTAGCTTTTTATTTTTAGATTATTTATTAACTTTCAATTATTTTATATTTTTGGTTTTCATTTTTGAGCATGAGGTCACTTATTTTTAGAGTGAGGAGTTACTCAGTAGTCAGTGGACAATCAATTTGACTATATGTTTCTTGTCATTGTGTGATAGGATTTGTGGTGTCAGATTATTATTCCAATCATCTGCTCATAATATATTAGTGGTTGTTTTGGATGTTAGTCCCTGTAATTTAATAAAACTAATTTTATTCATTATTATTTTTTTGGGTTTTAAAAAAAAATTGCCATTGCTTAAAAAGTGTGGAGTCACTGTTGTTGGGATCGTTTTCCTGGCAATGCATCAGTGTCATAATTTTGCAGTGCTGGTTTAGTGCACTGATCTGCCTCTCATCATACATGGTAGGTTGAGCCTATGCCAGCTCCCACTTATCTGTATATTTGTATATTTATATTCCTTTGCTCTCTATAGATTACCTTATATAATTAATACAAGAGGTCTGATCTTCATTGCAGATAACTCCCAGGTCGCCACTCCTGATATGATCACAACCAGGCTCGGACTGGGCCGTCGGGGGATCGGAGAATCCCCCGATGGGCCCCGAGCACCTGTGCTCCCCAGATGCGGTGCGCCACTCCCCAGGGCCCGGCCGCCGCATCCTGTCCCTGAACGCCCAGGCCCTGCATCCTGAGCGCTCAGAGACCGAGCCTGGGAGTTGAGGACTAACATCCCCGACTCCTGGAGCTGCGTGGTGTCAGCGTGGTGCCGCTAGCGCTCTGCTCCGCTGTACAGGCCTTAAGCCTGCCAGGTGTCGGCTTCTACTGGTGACGTAGGCGGCGCGGTGATGTCATATCACTGCGCCGCCTATGCAGGGCGCAAGTAGAAGCTGGCGGGGAGCCTCCGGGAGTGGCCAGGAGTGGGAATGAGGTGAGCAGTTGTGCTTTTCTATATATATATATATATATATATATATATATATATATATATATATATATAAAAAAGAAAGCGGGCGCTGGCTTCCTAAACTATACAGGGGGCACTGGCTACCTAATCACTAAAGGGGGCCCTAGCTACCTAATCTATACAGGGGGCCCTGGGTACCTAATCACTAAAGTGGACCCGGGCTACCTAATCTATAGAGGGGGGCCTGGTTTCCTAAACATTAAAGGGGGCCCTGGCTACCTTATCTATACAGGGGGCCCTGACTACCTAATCTATACAGGGGGACCTGGCTACCTAATCTATAGCCCTTGCTACCTAATCTATACAGGGGGCCCTGGCTACCTAATCACTAAAGGGGGCCCTGGCTACCTAATCTATACAGGGGGCCCTGGCTACCAAATCTATAAAGGGGGCCCTGGCTACCTAATCTAAACTGGGGGCCCTGGCTACCTAAACTATACAGAGGCCCTGGCTACAAAAATCTTTAAAGGGGGCTCTGGCTACCTACCTAATATATAAAGGGGACCCTGGCTACTTACCTAATCCCTAAAGTATGCCCTGGCTACCTACCTAATCTATACAGGGGGCCATGTCTACCTACCTAATCTATAAAGGGTTCCCTGACTACCTACCTAATATGTAAAGGGGGCCCTGGCTACCTACCTAATATATAAAGGGGACCCTGGCTTCCTACCTAATATATAAAAGGGACCCTGGCTTCCTACCTAATGTATAAAGGGGGCCCTGACTACCTACCTAAACTATACAGGGGGCCCTGGCTACCTACCTAATCTATAAAGGGGGCCCTGACTACCTATCTACTATCTAAATGGGGCCCTGACTACCTCCAGCCTATCTAAAGGGAGGCCCTGACTACTTCCAGCCTATCTAAAGGGGGGCCCTGACTATCTCCAGCCTATGTAACTCTGGCCCACGAACATCTACCTACAGCCTAACTAACTGAGACTCACCAACACCTACCTACGGCCTACCTAACTGGGGTCTACTTATCTACCTGGGGGCTATTTATCTACGCACCCGTGGCCTACTTATCTACCTTACTTGGGCCTACCCACCAACCTACCTGGGACATGCCTAACAACTTATCCAGTGGGGGTCTGCCTACCTAAATAGTGCCTATCTAGCTACCTGGGGCCTTGCCCATTTGCCTACCTACCTAGGGTCTTGCCTACCTACCAGGTAATATAATTGTCAGGGAGGCAGCCCATAGTTGTAGCCAGGGGCGTCGCTAGGTATTTTTGTTCGGGGCACAAGCCCCGGACCAGACTCCCTGTGCCCCGAGTCTCAGAACGTCGGGTTCCAGGTCATTACTGTGACCTGTAGAGCCGACAAGCTATTACACTGTGTGTGCGTCCCCTGGACACACACACAGTTCAGAGCAGCAGCAGCTATGTGCAGGCAGAGAGGGGGAGGGCGACTGCCCGGGATGACGGGAGCTGAGGAGGGAGGAGGGGGCGCCGGCTGCTCACACCGTGCAGTGAGTCTGGAAGCAGCGCGCTGTCCGGCCGTGAGAGGTTTTCACTCCCTGCTGTGCTCCTATCTCGGGACGAGACCAGCAAGAAGTGAGTGAGGAGCCTCAGTGCCGAACAATAATTCTAAGTAGTGTAATAAGGGGGAGACAAAATAATGTTCCTGAATGTGAACTGTACTGAATGTATGTGTATGCATGTGTGTGTGTAAATGTGTATGTATTGTATTTATGTGTATAAGGGCCTGTTTATTTGTTTTTTTAAAGATGTCTTGTGTATGCATGTGTGTGGGTAAATGTGTATGTATGTGTTTGTATAGTGTCTGTGTGTATTTTTAAAATGGATACGTGTGTGTGGTTCCCCTGTTGTGTGTGTGTGTATGCACTGATGTGTGTGTAGTATGCCCTGTTGGTGTGTATGTATATTTGTGTATTACACAACATACCCAAAATTCCCCTCATTCACATCATAAAACATAACCACTGTGTGTCCCTTAGGCTATGTTCACGCGGTTATTTGAGTGTACAGTACGCGCCGCAATCACTGTGGGTTCGGGGATTTGCGCTGATAGCACATCTCCTTAAGCACGGGGGGGGGGGGGGGGAGTGGGTGCGACAAACCCCCCCACCCCCCATAGACATGATTGAATGTCATTATCTCCCGCGCATACAATACGATGTTTTGTAGCATGGGGGGAGTGTAATCCATAGTTCTCAAAGGAACTGGGGATTATGTAATTACGCCATGTGAACATCCCCTTAGACATGTAAACTACAATGATGATAAATTTAATATTTGAATATAATTTTTTTATTGTTTTTTGTCGGGGTTTTGGCTTTGATTTTAGCTGCTGCGCCAGCTAAAGGCTCTGTTACACGGTTTAACCAGGGGCGCATTTCAGGCGTATTTGCGCTTCAATACCCCCGAATGGCGCCGCAATTACTGTATTCATAGTTCTCACAGAGAGTATGAATTTTCTCATCTCTCCGTGTGACAAATCCCCAAACATATTGTACAAGGGGGGAGGGGTGACATGTCATTACAGCACTGATAGGGGAGGTGAATGGGCCAACCCCCCCCGGCCCGGAAATACGCGTAACAGTTTGTACTTCCAAAACACATGGGGTACTGCCCAAGGGTTGTTCCACAGATATAGTGGCCCGACCTGTGCGCACCGCTATACGCCTGCTATTGGAAGTACGGCTCTCCAGCGTGTAATTTCAGCAGGCTCGGCCCCCTCCCATCCTTTTTACTTTCCCCCCGGGAAAGAAGCGGGGTGTCACTTATTTTTTCCGGAGGTTCTGTGTGCAGGGAAAAAAAGGGAACCATTGCTCTCCTGCAGATTTTCCGTATTTGTGGGGCGCCTTTAGGCGATTACGCACAGCTAACCCCCAAATCGCGCGAGATACACATGTAATGTTGGTCCGTATTTGGCGGGTAATTGCGCTTCAATCACCCGAAGTACGGGCCCACTTATGGTAAAATCATGCTGTCACGAGAGCAACGATTACCTGTTCTTGGGAGAATAAAAAAAAGTGGGAAACTTTTAAGGGAGCGCCACCACATTTTTCTCTGTAAAAACACATGGCAGTTCAGGGGCTAAAAAACGTGTGTGAACCCCGCCCTATGAGAAAAAAATCAACACAGGGGCCCCGGGGGCCCCCGGTGTTTTTGGGGCCCTAGCACGCCCCCGGTTGTAGATTATTCCCGGGGGGTTTCTTTTTCTCCCCACCCTCCAACCTTTTGGATACTAGGCCTTAAGTATGGCTTGTACCCACTCTCCCCCCCCTGTACCCGAGGTGGGAATAGGTGAAGAGATGCTGGAAAATTTTAGGATTCTAAATTTTGTGTGTAAATTTTTGAGGGATGGGTTGTGGGGGGGACAAGTACATGGCGGTGTGGAAAAGGATGCAGAAGAAAAGGGGAAAAATAAGACTCGAGAAGAGAGCGATATCAGATAAGTTTCCTGTGATCCCCCGTTTTCAGGGGTTTTTTACTTTTTTAAATTTGGGTCAGTGTGTATTCACGTAATATGATCATGTTGTAGGGGTTTTAAACCCGAGCTGGTGTCTAATCTCTAGTGGCGGTGTTGTAGGGTTTTTCCGGCTGGTGTTGACCACTATGTGGTCTTTTATGGGGGTGTTGTAGGGGTTTTACCTGAGCTGGGGTTGACTTATATGGTGGTTTGTAGGTTATACCCCACTGGTGTCGGGCCACTGTGTGGTCTTTATTGGGGTGTTGTAGATTATACCTGGTGGTGTCGGACCCCTATGTGGTCTTTATGGCGGTGTTGTGGTTATATCTGGTGGTGTCGACCCTATGTGGTATTATCGGTGGGGGTTGTCGGTTATACCTGAGCTGGTGTCGGACCACTCTGTGGTCTCCTATGGTGGGTTTAGGTAAATCGGGACGGTTTAGTGGCGCTTCATGGTTTATTGTAAAAAAGGGAACACCTGACCCTGTGATAGAAGTTTCACTTTTACTTTCTTGCTGGTGTTTATTTTAGAAGGGGGTGAGGTGAGTGACCAAAAGAAACGTGGAGGAGGATATTGCATGTGGGTGGAGGGGGATGTTGATGGAGCTAATTAGCTGTGTGTCTATGATATGTTAGCTGTGACAAATGTGTGAGACAAACAGATATGTGACTCCCTAGTATTGCGTACTACACAATACAGTTCTGGTTTTCACACTGTATTATGTGGTAAAATGGGCGCATTTATGTCCAAGAGGCCGGTAATATTTTCATGTACAGTAGGGTGGGCCCCCAAGAGCATTTCCCCTGTGGGTCCCACACCCCCCAGTCCGACACTGGTCACAACCAATAGACAGGCACAGTACTAAAGGAAATGACAGCAGACATAGCTTGGTCACAAGCAGAGAGTCAGGACAGGCATTATCAAGTCACAAGCAGAAGGTCAGGATCAAGCCAAGGTTCAGAACTGAGAAACTAGACATTAGATATCACCCAGGTGCAGTAAGGAACATCAACAAACTGTCAGCAAGCTGAAGGGAGGTGCCCATTAAGAAACCACAAGCAACAGGTATAACTCTGGGAAGCGGGGTCCCCTCCCTGTTATATCACCAAGGACTAACACATGCGCCATAGGGAAGAACAGAGAGGACAATGGACCAGAAGAAGAGGCCGCTCGACACAGCATCCAGACATAGAAATGGGCCTGTGGCTCAGAGAATAGGCCGCATGACAGCTAGTGACAATATGAAACAGACAGCTACTGTAAATATGAACAATAGTGGGGGTGTCTGGGGCTCATCAGTGGAGATGATTCTTGGGGCCCTCTATAAATCCTCTGCACATGACTGCAAATATTGAACATTATTCTTGCACTCTGCCTCTCTTCTCCCTGAAGCAGTCCCAATCCTGCTATACTCAAGCGCCCACCATATCCAGGGACCAAACAGGGTTTCTCCTTTTACCCTGTGGGCCACTCTGAACTTGAATATGAGATAGATAGTCCAGTGAGACAGCGGTCACTGCATGAGTAGGCCACAGTGTAGCACAACCACACAGTATGGAGGTGGCAGCAACATCCCACTGAGTGGCACAATCACACAGTATGGAGGTGGCAGCAACATCAGGAGTCCACAGAGTGGCACAATGACAGAGTGTGGAGGTGACGGCAGCAGCAACAGCAGCAGCATGAGGTCATAGAGTGGCACAATGACATTCTGGAGGTGGCAGCAACATCAGGAACCAACAGAGTGGCACAATGACACAGTGTGGAGGTGACGGCAGCAGCTGCAGCATGAGGTCAGTGAGTGGCACAATGACAGAGTGTGGAGGTCACGGTACAAGCAACAGCAGCAGCAGCAGCAGCAGCATGAGGTCATATAGTGGCACAATGAGTGTGGAGGTAGGTGGCAATACCAGTCCCTCGTAAAGATGGTGGTAGGCAGATGGAGCAACTGGCAGCAGATGTGTGGCATCAGACGGGTGGCGGCATCAGAATAGTGGCTGAGGCAGGTAGTTTGAATCCAAACTCATTTCTCAAAGTTTTGGTGAGGCGTCATGGCTGATGTAATCTAATCCCTAAGGCATTGGTGTGTGGAAATCCTGGCCGATCCACGCCTAATTCATCTTGACAAAGGTCAGTCGCTCCACATTTCCGGTGGAGAAGCGGGTTCTCCTTGGGGTAACGATAGCCCCCGCTGCACTGAACACCCGCTCTGATGCCACACTAGTGGCCGGGAAGGACAGCTTCTCCACTGCAAACTCGGCAAGATGCGGCCACACATCCAGTTTGCCTGCCTAGTAGTCCAGCGGATCTTCTAACTGGGGTGGCAGAGTGCTGTCCAAGTAGGCCACCACCTGTTGGTTCGGGGTCTGCTCCAGGTCCTGCTGCTGCTGCTGCTGGTGAGTGCCCTCCTCACTAGGCGGGTGAAGGAAGCTGCTAATCAGCTACTCCAGACTTAGGTTGCTGCTGATGGAGCTGGTACTGCTCCTACCCCCCACCCACCTTCCCACAGCAGCCGTGGCAGTGGTACGTGAGCGCTGAGGAACCCCCCGGTCAGACCTGTCAGAGGATGGACCATGCTGCACATAGGCAGCGGCCAACTGACTACGGAGGATTTCTCTATAGTATTTGAGTTTGTCCTCCCTCTCAGCAGCTGGAAAAAAGGCTCCCCTCTTTAACTGGCAGCGAGGGTCTAAGAGGGTGGAGAGCCAGAAGTCATCCCTCTGCCGGATGGTGACTATTTGGCTGTCACTAGCCAGGCAAATCAGCATGCTGCGGGCCATGTGCGCAAGTGACTCTGAGGGACTCCCTGCCTCCATCTCCACTGTATACTGCCACGGTGCTTGGGGGTCATCTGCCTCGTCTTCCTCATCTCCATCTACCTCCTCCAGCTGCTCCTGCTCCTCCGCTCCTGTCACCTGGGTAGAAAAACCACTCATTTCACCAGACAATGCTTGTGCTCCAATGTCCTCCTCCTCCTCCAGTTCAGTCCCCACCGGACTCATGTGGCCGTGAGATGTAGTCGCCACGTCTCCAGTCCCCTGCCCAGACAGATTTTTCAGCATCTGTTCCAGGACATGAAGCAGTGGAATGACGTTATTCATCCCGTAGTCCTGGCGACTGACAAATAACGTTGCCTCCTCAAATGGCCTCAGCAAACGGAATGAGCTGCCACTGGCTGAAATCAAAATTACACAGGGGAGTACTCCTGTCCACCTGGATCATCAAAAAATCGTTAATGGCCTTTCTCTGTTCATACAGTCGATCCAACATGTGCTGGCTGGAATTCCAACGGGTGGAAACATTGCATATCAGCATGTGTTGGGGGAGGCCGTTCTTATGCTGCAACTCGAGAAGGGTGTGCCTGGTTTTATAGGAATGGATGAAGTGCATGCACAGTTTCCTGGCCTTTTTCAGAATCTTCTGAAGATCGGTGGAAGACTTCAGGAACCTTTTCACAACCAGATTGAACATGTGCGCCATGCAGGGTGCATGGGTCATCCCTCCTCGATGCAGAGCGGACACCATGTTCCTCTCATTATCTGTCACCATGGTTCCGATTTGCAGTTGGCACGAGAAAGCCACACAACGATTTCTTGCTGCATGACGCGAAGCAGTTCCTCTCCTGTGTGACTTCGTTCGCCCAGGCAAGCCAGGTGTAGAACTGCGTGACAGCGCTGTGCCCTACATATGTGGTATGATGAAGCAGTACTTGTGCAGGCTGAGATGGTGGTGGTGGTGGAGGAGGAGATGGACATTGGCACAGGAGCAGCAGTTTGACAACATGGAGGAGAAAGCGCCGTCTCCTGTCCAAGTTGTTGGTGTAGCTGGGCAGGAAGCACATTCACCCACTGGGCCGTAAAGGACATTTACTGGCCCTGACCGTAGTTACAGCTCCATACATCCGTGCTGCCGTGCACCTTGGAACAAACCGATAAGCTCAAGGACTGGCCCACCTTCTGTTCTAAATATTTGTGAAGAGCTGGTACTACCTTTTTGGAAAATAAATTACGGTTTGGAACTCTCCACCTCGGCTCGGCACAGGCCATTAGTTCTCTGAACGGTGCAGAGTCCACCATTTGGAAAGGGAGGGACTGCAGTACCAACAACTTGGACAGGAGCACGGTCAGCTTCTGCACCTTAGGATGGTTGGATGCATACTGTTGTCTCTTTGCAATCACCTCGTTGAACGACTGCTGGCGCCATGAGTAGCGAGGAGCAGGAGCATCTGGACCGGGAGATGATGGCAAAGAGAAACAGCTCCCTTCAGCAGAGGTGGTGGAGCCTTGACTGGCTGAAATGGCATGCGTGCCACTGGGCGCTGCTACTGCTGTTGCTGCCGCAGGATGGACCACCATATCTGAGCCACGTTTCTCACAGGCTGGTGACGCTGCATGTGTTGACGCAGGGCCATGGAGCCAATGTTAGCTCCCTGGCCACGCTTCACTGTCTGCCCACAGATTCAACATATACACATGTTCGGCTCCTCCGGTGTTTCAGCAAAAAACTGACACCGCCGAGTAGCTGATTTTACCGCCAACGCTCCGCACTGAGTGACCACTACCGCCGCTGCCTCACTGAGCCCCTGTGCTGCCACTTTCTTGTACCTGAGAAGCGGGTTTTCTACCCCGTTGCCGTTTGGCTCCAGACCTCGCACTGCTGCTACCCTACTGACTCACGGCCACACTACCCACTTGCTGGCTGCGCTGCTGCCTGACGCACAAGCTGACGCGCTCTTCTCCTGACGATGATGAAGCCCTTGCTTCACCCGGCTCCCAAGTGCGGTCGGCTACATCATCATTGATTATTGTTGGATTTTCACTGCTGTCCTCCTCGACGGTCTTGGTATGCAGAGACTGACCCCTCACAACATGACCTCCCATACCACTCTCAACATCTATACTTTGCCGTCTACTGCAAGAAGCAAGGGATGTCAGCCCCACTTCTTCGCTGCCAAGTAGCTGCTGACTGTCCTCAAATTGTTCATCCTCGCTGTATAGTGGCGCTGAGCCTAGGCCACATAGTAGATCTCTGGCTGAGGGAACCGGACGGGACAAAGGCGGGTTGAGGATAGATGAGGGCCGCTGACCCGCTCCCGGGCCATGCCAACTAAGGGTTGTGTCTAACGTTCCCACCGACTCTTGGCTGGGGTTGTCAGATGTCATCTGGGAGGAAGTGGATGACCTAGTCAACCAATCAAGAACCTTTGAGTTGTTGGTCAACACACGGCCGCTAGATGACACCGGCAGTTCTGGCCTCACCAAGTGACCTCTGTTGCGACGTCCCCTTACTGTGCTGCGACCTGTGCCTGCTCCAGGAATGTTTGTGCCACTGCCACTTGCATGTGAAGAGCCTGCCACCTCTCTGTCTGACATACTGTTTGTTCAAAAATGTACAGACTCTGTCTAATGAATATCTGTATATGATAAATACACACCCTGTATTTGACTCCAAATGAACCCACTAACAGGCTTGGGTAACCCTTGGATATAAATTGCACTACAAAAATCACCAGGAAAAAATTAACTCGTATGTGGCGTGTAAAAACGCTGTGTATTTTACTGATTACAAAAGCACAAACAGGCTTAAATAACCCTTGGATATAAATAATGCTACAGAAATCACCAGGAAAAAATTAACTCGTATGTGGCGTGTTAAAACACTGTGTATTTTACTGAATAAGAAAGCACAAACAGGCTTAAATAACCCTTGGATATAAATTATGCTACAGAAATCACCAGGAAAAAATTAACTCGTATGTGGTGTGTTAAAACGCTGTGTATTTTACTGAATAAGAATGCACAAACAGGCTTAAATAACCCTTGGATATACATTGTGCTACAGAAATCACCAGGAAAATATTAACTCGTATTTGGCGTGTGAAAACGCCGTGTACTTTACTGAATAAAAAAGCACAAACATGCTTATATAACACTTGGAGACAAATTGCGCTACAGAAATCACCAGGAAATATTTACTCGTCTTTAGCATTTAAAAACTCCGTTTATTTTACTGAATATAAAAGCACAAACACAATTAATTGCCCCTTGAAAATAAATTGCGCTCCAGATATCACCAGGATCAAATTAACTGGTTTGTGGCGTGAGTGGCGTAACTTGAAGCTCCTGGGCCCTGGTGCAAAAAGTAAAATGGGCCCCCCAGCTACCATATGCCATTTACAATACTGGTATCTCCCTATGTGGCAGAAGGGCTTTTGGGCCCCCTCAGGCTGCAGGGCCCGGTAGCGGTTGCTACCTCTGCACCCTCTGTAGCTATGCCCCTGTGTGGCGTGTAAAAACATTGTGTATTTTACTGACTATAAAAGCACAAACAGGCTTAGATAACCCTTGGATATAAATTATGCTACAGAAATCACCAGGAAAAAATTAACTGGTATGTGGCTTGTTAAAACCCCGTGTATTTTACTGAATAAGAAAGCACAAATAAGCTTAAATAACCCTTGGATATAAATTATGCTACAGAAATCACTAGGAAAATATTAACTCGTATGTGGCGTGTTAAAACGCTGTGTATTTTACTGAATAAGAATGCACAAACAGGCTTATATAACCCTTGGATATAAATTGCGCTACAGAAATCACCAGGAAAAATTTACTCGTCTTTGGCATTTAAAAACATCGTTTATTTTACTAAATAATAAAGCACAAACAGGCTTAAATAAAACTTGGATATAAATTGTGCTACAGAAATCACCAGTAAAAATTTACTCGTTTTTGGCGCGTAAAAACACTGTTTATTTTACTGACTACAAAAGCACAAACAGGCTTAGATAACCCTTGGATATAAATTGCGCTACAGAAATCACCAGGAAAAAATTAACTCGTATGTGGCGTGTAAAAACTCTGTGTATTTTACTGACTACAAAAGCACAAACAGGCTTAAATAACCCTTGGATATAAATTATGCTACAGAAATCACCAGAAAAATATTAACTCGTATGTGGCGTGTTAAAACGCCTGTCACGGTCCGTGCCGTGTTCCTGTCCTTCGCCGCGGCCTCTGCTGTCACCGTGTGTGTTCCTGTCGCCGCTGCTTGCCCACCTGCGGTTGCTGTGCGGCTTTTCCCATACTGGCCATTCTACTCCTCCATCTTGGCTGCTGCCCTGATTCCCTGTCTCTATAGAGGGCGGCAGCCACATCTTCCTTTCCTTTATTCCCACAGTGTGCAGCGGGGTTGGGCTTCCTCTACCAATCCCCTTCCACCTGTGGGTTTATAAGCCTGCTCCTCCCTACACTCCCTGCCTGATCCTTGTTGTGTTATGTTGTCTCATGTTGTAGTCTGTTGTTGCTGTGTGTTGTCTTATCTTGTTTGTTAGTGGTCTGGTGTACGCACGCTGTCTTGTTTGTGTCCTTGTGGTATTCTTTATGTTTGGTTAGTCTCCATGTTGTTTTCCATGTGTCTGTCTGCATCTTTTCTGTGAGCTTCTTTGCCATGTTTATGCCTTAGTTCCTAGCCAGAGTCCTAGTTTGTTTCTGCTTGTCCCTGTCTGTGAGCTTTCTTGCCATGTTCTGTTCCTGTGTTCTTGCCATGTTCATGCCTTAGTTCCTAGCTTTAGTCTCTGATCATGTTCTTGGTGTTGTTTCCAGTCAGTCTATGTTTTGTACCTTGGCTTCTGTTTATCCTTCCTGTTTGGCATCCGTTTAGTCCTGTCTTTGTCTGTTTGTTCTGTACCTGCACATATTTACTCCTAGTCTGCTTTATCTTGGTCCATAATTCTGTTGGTGCCTAGCATTGGTTCTTCTGGCCTGTCTGGTCAGCTGCCACTGCTGAGGACTGCTCTGAGGTAGCACCTGCTGGCTGTTGGGGTCAGCCATACTTACCATCAAAGGCTCTGTGAAGATGCCCGACGGCCACTTAGTTACGTCCCCTCGGAGCAAGCCCAGCAGTGGTCCAGTGGGTCCACTACCCGCTTTACCCGCTCATCCGTTACAGTAGGATCAGGCCCTGGACTCCGCTGACATTCTGCCCTCTGCTTTCTTGGTTTATGTGCAGGTCTGGTTTGTGGCAGTTCCCTTTTTTGTGTGTGGGAGTGATTTTTTCTTTCTCCCTTTTGCAGGTCTTTGCTGGTTTAGAGTGTCAGTATCCCTGTCCTCTGGCTCATGGTTCGCCCAGAGTGTCAGTATCCCTGTCCGCTGGCTCATGGTTCGCCCAGAGTGTCAGTATCCCTGTCCGCTGGCTCATGGTTCGCCCAGAGTGTCTGTCTGTCCGCTGGCTCATGGTTCGCCCAGAGTGTCTGTCTGTCCCGCTTGCTCATGGTCCCGGCCAGAGCATCCGCCTGCCTCATGGTCCCGCCCAGAGCATCCGCCTAGCTCATGGTCCCGGCCAGAGCGTCCGCCTAGCTCATGGTCCCGCCCATAGCGTCTGCCTAGCTCTTGGTCCCGCCCAGCGTTCCCCCACCATTCTGCCTAGTGCCCTGTTTGTTCCTCCTGTGCACCTCCATTTCCTAGGTATTCCCTGTACTGGCTATGCAGCCTGTAGTTTGGTTTTGGGGTTGTCCCTGGAATTTTCGGTCCCCAGACCTAAGTGGAATTTCCATTTTGTGGATTTGAGGAGGAGGAGGGGGCTTAAGGAGGGGGGTACTGTCACGGTCCGTGCCGCATTCATGTCCTTTGCCGCGGCCTCTACTGTCACCGTGTGTGTTCCTGTCGCCGCTGCTTGCCCACCTGCAGTTGCTGTGCGGCTTTTCCCATGCTGGCCTGATTCCCTGTCTCTATACAGGGCGGCGGCCACATCTTCCCTTCCTTTATTCCCACAGTGTGCAGCGGGGTTGGGCTTCCTCTACCAATCCCCTTCCACCTGTGGGTTTATAAGCCTGCTCCTCCCTACACTCCCTGCCTGATCCTTGTTGCGTCATGTTGTGTTGTTAGTGTCTCTTGTTGCTGTGTGGTTTCTTATCTTGTTTGTTAGCAGTCCGGTGTGCACACGCTGTCTTGTTTGTGTCCTTATGGTATTCTCTATACTTGGTTAGTCTCTAAGTTGGTCTTCTTGTGTCTGTGAGTTTCCTTGCCTTTTACTCTGCCTGTGTTCCTGCCCTTGTTCGTGCTTTGGTTTCTTGCCTGAGTATAGCTTAAGTCTCTGCTTGTTCTTGGTATTGTTTTCTGTCTGTCTCTGTATTGTTACTTTGCCTTATGTTTAATCCTCCTGTTTGGCATCCGTTTTGTCCTGCCTTTGTTTGTACCTGCACATATCCATATCTAGTCTGCTTTGTCTCTGTTCCCATTCTGTTGGTGCCTAGCTTTGGCACTTCTGGCCTGTTGGTCAGCTGCCACTGCTGGGGACTGCAATGAGGTAGCACCTGGTGACTGTTGGGGTAAGCCATCCTTATCATCAAAGGCTCTGTGAAGATGCCCGACGGCCACTTAGTTACGTCCCCTTGGAGCAAGCCCGGCAGTGGTCCAGTGGGTCCACTACCTGCTTTACCTGCTCATCTGTTACAACGCCGTGTATTTTACTGAATAAGAAAGCACAAATCGGCTTAGATAACACTTGGATATAAATTGCGCTACAGAAATCACCAGAAAAAATGTACTCGTCTTTGGCATTTAAAAACACTGTTTATTTTACTGAATATAAAAGCACAAACACATTTAATTACCCCTTGAATATAAATTGTGCTCCAGAAATCACCAGGAACAAATTAACTGGTATGTGGCGTGTAAAAAATGCCGTTTATTTTACTGACTGCAAAAGCACAAACAGGCTTAGATAACCCTTGGATATAAATTATGCTACAGAAATCACCAGTAAAAAATTAACTGGTATGTGGCTTGTTAAAACGCAGTGTATTTTACTGAATAAGAAAGCACAAACAGGCTTAAATAACCCTTGGATATAAATTATGCTACAGAAATCACTAGGAAAAAATTAACTTGTATGTGGCTTGTTAAAAAGCAGTGTATTTTACTGAATAAGAAAGCACAAACAGGCTTAAATAACCCTTGGATATAAATTGCGCTACAGAAATAACCAGGAAAAATTTACTCGTCTTTGGCGTTTAAAAACACCGTTTATTTTACTGACTACAAAAGCACAAACAGGCTAAGATAACCCTTGTATATAAATTGCACTCCAGAAATCACCAGGAACAAATTAACTTGTATTTGGCGTGTAAAAACGCCGTGTATTTTATGACTACAAAAGCACAAACAAGCTTAGATAACCTTGGATATTCAATGCGCTCCAGAACTGACCAGATGGCATGAAAATGTATATGGGGCACAATTAGACCCACCCTGGACTTGAATTACAATACCCCACAAACTGAATCAAAATTATAACGGAAAAGGAGCAGTCTCTAATAAAAGCAGTGACCCACCCCCCGCCCCCTCCAAAATCGCTGTTAAGAACAAATTTCTTTTGCATGAGATCTCTGCAGCAGCAGCTGCACCAGCAGCACAACGAAAGCAGTGTGAGGAGCGAGCATGGCGTCCGGACCTATATAGTGCGGTGATGTCACAGAATCCCGCCGGTCTCTGATTGGCTTCATCTCTGTACATGTCATTGAGGGTCCTCCTTTCTTCCTCCCAGACTTCTCTGCCCCGTGCTATGCCATGTGCCTGCGGCCATTTTATCAATTAAAAATACGCTTTGTTCCCGCGAATTACCCCAAAGTTCTATTTTGTGCAGAACCGAGGTTTCTCTGAAATTCTAAACTAATTCCACTTCGTTAGAATTGATTCGCCCATCTCTATTTATAATCTTGTCTAAAAATTAAAAATCTTTGCAGGTTCACAACTACTGTGGGATGATTTCAGAGAGAAATAGGACTATATTAGTAAACATACATTTAACAAAAGTCAAATCCCTCTTCATTTTTCAAAAAAGATCAAAAGTTTTAATCTTCCCCAGATCTTTAAACTTCAACAAGTAAGATTGTGTCACGAGTGGCCCCGCAGCCCCTCGCCCGGGCTGCGGGCACACTCGTGCTGCCGCCCGTCTGGCCCCGGCGGCTACTGTCAGTGCTGCGGCTCGGGTCCCGGCTCCCTCCTTACCTGACCCCGCTCCCGCGCCTTCTCGTCCTCCTGGCCGGCCGGTTTGCGCATGTCCGCGCCTTAGGCGCGCGCGTCGGCTCTCGTGGATTTAAAGGGGCAGTACGCCCATTATTGGTTAAGGCTGGCAGGTGACCCTATATACCCCCTTCCTTCCGGTTCACCTTTGCCGGATCTTTAGTGCCTTCAGAGCCTTTAGAGAAAGCATCTAGTCTTCGTTTGCCTTTCCGCGTACCAGACCGTCTCGCTCCCGTTTTCTGACCACGAACCTCTGCCACCTGCCCTGACCTACTGCCTGTCCCCGACTACGCCTCAGCCTCACGATTCTGTACCACGCTTACCCTTGGCTACCACCACAAGCAAGTCCCGCCAGTGGAAACGACCTGGTAGTTCTCCGCAGCAGCAAGTCCAAGTGAAAACCGGGTTCTACTTAGATTCCGTTCCCTGGCGTGGTCTTCCACCATCGCTTGCGGCGGCCAAGCGGATCCACTACCACTGCCGTTACAGTAAGATCCAGCCATGGATCCCGCCAAGGTACCTTTGCCCGGTGAAACGGACCTCACAGCTATAGTGGCTCAGCAGTCACAACAACTGGTGCAACAAGCCCAGCAGCTGAACCAGTTGTCGCCATGCTGCAGCAGCTCCTGGCTAACCAACAGCCGCCGACTCCTCCTCCTGGGGCAATGCCTCCGCCAGTACCCGAGTCTTCTAGGCTGTGATTACCGCTACCCGAAAAGTTTGAAGGGGACCCTAAACTGTGCAGGGGATTTATTACCCAGTGCTCTATGCACATTGAGTTAATGGCTGGTCAGTTCCCCACTGAACGTTCGAAGTTGGCCTTCGTGGTCAGTCTGCTGTCCGGGAAGGCTCTAGCTTGGGCCACTCCTCTTTGGGACTGAGGCGATCCAGCGACGACGGACCTACAGGCTTTCCGCAGTGTCTTTGAAGAGCCGGAACGGGCATCCTCTGCAGAGACCGCTCTACTGAATCGTCGCCAGGGTTGACCTCCTCCCTGGGACCAGTCCTCCTTGGGGTAGAGTCTACCCATTGTCTAGACCAGAGACTCAGGCCATGTCGGACTATAATCCGTGAAAAACCTGCAAAAAGGGTTTTATTACGAAAGTCCTCGTCACCCGCCGGAGCGGGTTTTTTCTTTGTACAGAAGAAGGATGGTTCTCTCCGTCCATGCATTGACTATCGGGGCTTGAACCAGATTACTGTGAAAAACCGGTATCCGTTGCCACTAATTACCGAACTCTATGATCGCCTACAGGGAGCTAAGGTTTTTTCCCAAAATAGACCTGCGCGGTGCATACAACCTCATCAGGATCCGTGAGGGAGATGAATGGAAGACTGCGTTTAATACCCGCAACGGTCCACTTTGAGTACCTTGTGATGCCATTCGGTCTGTACAATGCTCACGCGGTCTTTCAGGATTTTGTAAATTACATCTTCGGGGAAATCTGCTCTATACTGTGTCATCGTTTACTTGGACGACATTTTGGTGTTTTCCCCTGACCCCTTCGGACCCAAATCAATCTCAGGTGCGCCTAGTCCTGCAACGCCTTCGCAGCAACCGCCTGTACGCCAGTTAGAGAATTTGCGTGTTCCATCGATCAAAGTCTGCCTTTCCTCGGTTAACATCGTCTCCGACCGAGGCCTGCAAATGGACCCCAATAAGCTGTCGGCTACCCTTTGCAATGGCCACGACCGTTGGACTTCGAGCCATACAACGTTTTTTGGGCTTTGCCAACTATATCGGCATTTTATATACCCCACTTCTCTAAAATGGTGGCTCCAATTGTGGCTCTCACCACAAGAAAAAGGCTAACCCCAGATGTTGGCCACCAGCGGCGAAAAAGCCTTCTCGGATTTGAAGTCGGCCTTCGCTTCCGCACCCATTTTTGTCACCCCCTGACCCTGAGAAGCCTTTCTTTGGAGATGGATGCATCTTCGGTGGGGGCCGGAGCAGTTTCTTACTCAAAAGGGTCCCAAGGGGGAAAGGACCATCACCTGTGGGTTCTTTCCCCAAAACCCTTCTCGTCGGCTGAAGGAACTATGCCATTGGGGATCGAGGTAACTCGCTATCAAGATGGCCCTGGAGGAGTGGGCATCACCTACTGGAGGGAGCCCGTCATCCTTTCGAGGTATACCAGCCCACAAAAATCTTCAGTATCTCCAGTCGGCCCAGACCCTTTAAATCCTCGGCAAGCTTGGTGGTCTCTTTTTTTTTCAAGATTCAACTTCCGGATCCATTTTCTCCTGCCGAAAAAATATCAGGGCAGACGCTCTCTCCCCGCGCTTCGGACATCACTGGAAGAGGAGCCGCAACCCCAACATATTATACCTCCGGAACGCCTGATCCAAGCAGCACCTGTCCTCCTTCGGCAGATACCCCCTGCAAGACCTACGTTCGGCCGTTAGCAGAGCAGAAAGTCCTGAATTGGGGACCCTTTGTTCATTTGATGGCAGGGACATCCTGGGGCACGAAGATCATTCCAATGATCTCTCAAATTTTTACTGGTGGCCAGGTCTGGCTAAAGTATTAAAGACTTCGTGGTACGCCTGTGCTATTGTGCTCGGAATAAGGGAAACCCGCCACAGTCCTTCCGGGCTGCTGCGACCCTGCCTACTCCAGTTACTCCTTGGTCCCATGTGACGATGGGATTTCATCACCTACCTTCCATTTCCCCTTTGGTTTAAAACCGTGATTTGGGTAATTACGGACAGGTTTTCGAAGAGTCGCACTTCGTCCCACTGCCCGGGTTTTCCTTCCGCCCTCGTCTTGCCTCCCTTTTCTTTATTCACGTGTTTCGCCTACACGATCTGTCCCGGCACATCGTTTCTGATCGTGGGGTGCAGTTCGTGTCCAAGTTCTGGCGCGCACTCTGTTCACATTTACAGGTTAAGTTAGACTTTTCTTTGTCATACCACCCGCAGTCTAACGGTCAGGTAGAGAGGGTCAATCAGATTCTGGGCAGCTACTTACGCCATTTTGTTTCGGCTCGCCAGGATGATTGGGCCAGCCTCCTACCCTGGGCCAAATTTTCATACAATTCGTTGGACTCAGGAGCTTCAGGCGTGTCTCCCTTTCTTATTGTATATTGGGCGGCATCCCGCCCTCCTCTCCCACTGTCCTCCCCCTCCGAGTTCCCTCTGTAGATGCCTTGGTCCACGAACGTTCTGTCATTTGGGAGCTGACTCGTCTGTCCCTGCATCGTGCTGGTGGCAGTATGTAGGCTATGGCTGATAGTTAGAGGAGACCAGATCGGACCTTTGCTCCTGGAGACTAGTTCTGGCTGTCAGCCAAATACGTCAGGCTGAAAATCCCAGCTACAAGCTGGGCCCGCGCTATCCTGGGGCCCTTTGAGGTCCTGAAACCCATTAATCCCGTACATATAAACTTCGACTTCCCACCCACCATGCGGATCCCTAATTCTTTTCATGTATTCCTCCTGAAGCCCGTCGTGTTGAACCGCTTCTCCAGAAAAGCTGCCCCCCCCCTCTCCTGAGGCTGTAGCCTAAAACATATTTGCGGTTAAAGAGATCTTGGCCATGAAGTCGGTTAGGGGTAGATGGCATTTCCTGGTTGATTGTGAGGGATTCGGTCCTGAGGAGAGATCATGGGAGCCTGAGGAGAACATCCTGGACCGCGGTTGCGTGTTAAGGTTCCTCCGAACCAGAAAGAGGAGGAGGCCTAGGGGGGGGGGGGGGGGTTACTGTCACGAGTGGCCCCGCAGCCCCTTGCCCGGGCTGCGGGCGCACTCGTGCTGCCGCCCGGCTGGCCCCCCGGGGCTACTGTCAGTGCTGTGTCTCGGGTCCCGGCTCCCTCTTACCTGACCACCGCTCCGCGCTTTCTCGTCCTCCTGGGCCGGCCGGGTTTGCACATTTTCCCGCGCCGGCTCTCGTGGATTTAAAGGGCCCGTACACCCATTTTGGTTAAGGCTGGCAGGTGAAACCCTATATACCCCTTCCTTCCGTTCACCTTTGCCGGAACTTTAGTGCCCTTAGAGCCTTTAGAGAAAGCATCTAGTCTTCGTTTTGCCTTACCGGTTACCAGACCGTCTCGCTCCGTTTTCTGACCAGAACCTCTGCCGCCCGCCCTGACCTACTGCCTGTCCCCGACTACGCCCCCAGCCCACGTTTCTGTACCACGCTTACCCTTGGCAACCACCGAAGGCAAGTCACGCCAGTGGAAACGACCTGGTAGTTCTCCGCCGCAGCAAGTCCATCCCGCTTTGCGGTGGGCTCTGGTGAAAACCGGGTTCTACTTAGATTCCGTTCCCTGGCGTGGGCTTCCACCATCGCTTGTGGCGGCCCAGCAGATCCACTACCACTGCCGTTACAGATTGAAATATCTGGCTCTGATTAATTCACCTTAAGCTTCTATATTCGCATAACAACTGTTTCCCACTCCATTCCAAAATATAGAGAATAAGTCTGGATAAATGGAGAAATTCTCTCTTGTGGACTCGTTAAATGCTGTCTGTATAAAAAATATTATGACAAAATATTGATAAACAGTTGGCCTTGAATATTTCTGCCAGACAAATACAAAATGCTACAAAAAATTGTTGCTATGGAAACAAATACTAATTTTGACAAATGCACATTCTAAACTTTAGCAGAAAAGGTTATGTCATTTAAAATTGTGATTAAGAAAAGTTAACCGTGTTAGGTAAAGTTGGAACTTTAGCAAAATCCAGTATCCAACAACAGAGATGAGACCACTGTCCTGCTTATTCAACCATTAAAATATGGGTTGCTGATTTTAAACAAAGAGAAAATATGTTACAGGCAAGAATATGGCCGGGAGACCAATTTCTGATTCAATATAAGAAACATTGATGCTGTCCATGATATGATCTGAATAACTGACAAATTGGCGTAAAACACATATCAGATCATTTCTTTATCTCATGTCATGTTGTTAATAGTGAATTGGAAATACATAAAAAAAAAGCTATCCACAAAATGAATACCCAAATGTCTCAAAGCTGAAAGTAAATGAGAGTGACAATGTCTCACTGGATTTATAATCAACTTAATAATAGAAAATGAAACTTTTGCATCAAATTGTTACAACTGATAAAATCTAAGTTCCTCACTATGATCCAGACACAAAACAAATGTCCAATGAGTCGAAACATTCTTGCTCTCTGCGACCCAAAAAGTTTCATGTGCAAAAGTCTGCTGGAAAAGTTCTTGCCTTTGTTTTATGAGACAAAGATAGCATACTGTTTGAGGAGTACTTGAAGCACAATTAGTCATTCACTGGAGAATATTATAGATATATATTAACCAAACTTTGTGTCAAAATTGTGGAAATGATGAGGAAAACTTTCTAAAGTTTCATTCTTGCAGGATATTATATCCACCCAGAAGTTTCATATTGTTGATCATCCACTATATTGTCCTAATTTGGCCCCATCTGATCATTATATCTATACATTCTAGAAAGGGAGCTGCCCCCTCATTGTTTTTTTTTGCACTCCATCCACCTGCACAGACTTTTAACTCAATGCAGAGTATCCTGTAGTCAGAACCTTCTCTCCCTGAAATGTGGAGGTCTGAATAGGCAGCAAGAGAGAGGTAATATTTTAATGTAAATGAGTAGATTCCCACCTGTATTGAAGTCGCCTTGCTGATTTGCAGGTGGGCTTAAGCAGTTTTTATAAAAAATGTGACCTAGGAACCTCAAAAATTATTTTATGTATTCTAAGTAGCAGAAATGCTTTTCCAAAAATTTCTATGTGCCTTTTGATAGGTTTTTAGTGTTAATAGTGTGCTACTGAAATTGGATTGTGATTATCTCTATACAAAGCTCAAAAAAATCATTTAAAGGACAAAAATGTTTGTGAAACAAGCTGGTACTTGATTTTGTAGAGTCGTGGTTTGAAGCAAAGGATGACAATTTTTTTGAAAGGATTAGACTTACATTTTGATCATTGCATGAAATGTATAAAGTTAAAAGGGGATTATACTTTTGGTAGAAAGAAATTTCACGGCACTTCACTCAAGTAATGTAGTAAAAGCCCTTACTTTATTCGGCAACTTATCTCCATAGTTTAAGGCATACGGGATACACGAGACCACGCCAAGCTTGACAGAACGGCAAAAGCTGTTTCGACTGTAGACACACGCTTCCTCTAAGCCTGAAGGGAACTACGTCACCACGTACTTTTATTTTCCCTCTAGCTGTCAATCATTATTAAAAACAGATACATTATAACAAAACACAATTACATTTATAGAAACGATGACAGATCATTACGGTCATTTAGACCTTGAAGCCCTAATGCATTTGTGCGCAATATCCAGCTGTTTTGAGGGAGGTAAAAGCCCTTATCTATCCTATAGCTACCTTTAATCTTACTGTTGCTGAACGTAGAGCTCTAAAAATTTTGAAGAATAATGATAGAATTGTGTTGAAGCCCGCTGACAAGGGTGGAAATATTGTGATCATGAATAGGGACTATTACATACAAGAAGCTAGAAGACAGTTAGACGATGGAGTTACATATAAGAAATTGTCTTCCAGTCCTTTATTGAAATATCAAGCCTCCTTGAAATTGCTGTTGGGAAAAGGAATTACAATTGGTTTCTTTACATCAAAACTAGCTGAGAAATTGTTGCCTCCAAATTGATTAAACCTTATTGGTACTTTTTGCCTAAGGCTCATAAATGCTTGGAAAGTCCTCCAGGACGCCCCCATAATTTCCTGTAGGGGGGCACTTACGAGCCCCCA